>JAVQJL010063016.1:0-45262 GCA_036024295.1 Nannoperca obscura | reverse complement strand
CCCCCCCCCCCCCCCCCCCCCCCCCCCCCCCCCCCCCCCCCCCCCCCCCCCCCCCCCCCCCCCCCCCCGGAGGGGCGCTGAGGTCCAATCACCCCCAACAGCTCTGACAGAGAAGGCGTCAAGTTCTGGCATGAAGAGCAGTTTCAGTTTACCAGCTGCTGGATTCAATGCAGCAGAACAGAGGCAAAGGAGACATAAACGTGCATAATTGCATGTGGACACACAAACATGCACAGACATGTACACACATGCATATACAAAACTAACTGCCCAGCAACATCTACACAAACATCTGTGTCCCGTTACATTGTTGCTCACTGTTTAAGTCCATTTAGATTTTTCAGAAGTTGGAAGTTCTCCATCAGATCATCAGAATAAGTGCTTCAGAAACATCTGTTTACTCCCCAACTGTTATAACTACCCACTCTCTTTCTGCTGTGTGTTTGTCACATCTCCAGTAGATATAATCTAACGTCAGATATTCATGTACAGCAAAATAATCAGTGTTTATGTTAGACGGAGATCAAATAAACACCAGTAACACTATGCTTAGTTTTACACACCACGCCAGCTATTCAGGTGGGGAGACATAGTAACATGTCTTACTGTAACACTGGAAATGTTAACGTTCAACATTTTAGGGAAGAAATTCATGTTATTTCTGTTAATGCCTCAGACCACAAACCAAACATGAGTCAGAGTTTGCAGGGGGCTACTTTTGATCTGCACCCTAAGATCTATCCACAATTTCTTTGATATATTAAAAAATAATTGCTTATAACTGTCCATAAACATTTATTGCAAGAGGGGGAAGGGGAACACAGGCTGTGTTTTTTTTATACTTCTTTCAGAATCTAAATGTGCAAAACTGGAATCGACATTGTGAAGTTGGCCAGAAAAGACACTTTTAGTCACTAACATATGAGGAAATCAAACCCAGACCTCTGCTTTTCTTTTTAATACTTTTTAATCTGATTTGAAATATGTCATTTGAGGCTGTGGAGAAATCACATAGCTCCTCATTTTTATTCTTTATTTGGCAAACAACATCGCAGAAACTTCCTTTCCAAATCTCAGCTCAGCTTACCAACAGAAATGCTTGAGTCACAGATGTCCTTCACAATTAGTTTATATAATAAATCCACAATTAATCTCATTTTCATTCAAAGCAGCTTTTCCCATTCGCATTTCAATGGTACAATTGTGAAGTCTAAACAGGGCTTTAATAGTTTCATCACGAAGCAGACAGTGAAACTGACGTGAAATCCAGAGGAGCCCAACAAAGACATGAACCAGGCGTCGTGGATAGGAGCCGAGCCAGAGAGCAGGGAGCCACTAAGTGGGAGAAAAGAGAAAGAGAGACCCAGTCAGAGAGAGAGAGAGAGAGAGAGAGAGACAGCAGTCTGCGTCCCAGTAAACAATAACACAACACTCAGCAGAAATAAACAACAATATCAGTCCAACAGCAGGGAGCTCTGGCTCTGAAAATAGTCTGTGAGTGGCTGGTTGGACACAGTGTGTGTGTGTGTGTGTGTGTGTGTGTGTGTGTGTGTGTGTGTGTGTGTGTGTGTGTGTGCATGCGTGTGCGGCAGGTGGCAAGAAGAGGCAAAGAGCAAACACTGAAAAATGGGAAAGGAGAGAAGAAAAGGACGACAAAGACCATGAATTAGATTAAAACAGACGTGGGGGCAGTGCTAACAGAGAAACTGAGGAAAAAAGAACAAATGCAAAATGGAGAGAAATGAAAAAGAGAGAAAGAATTCCCCTCAGACTTTCTCCTTGACTCCCGGCCAACACATTTACAATCGAGGAAGTCTCTACTGACTCCCTGCTGCTCCCTCCTTCTCCTGCCCTCCCCTCCTCTCACCTCCTCTCTCCTTATGCTGAACCCCCCCCCCTGCCCTCCCTTCTGAGAAATTGGGACTCCCTCCCTCCTCACTCTCTCTCTCTCTCTCTCTCTCTCTCTCTCTCTGTCCCATCTGAAGATTAAACTAAGTGCAGAGCGGAGCTGGCGGTCACAGTTGTGTCCTGGATTGTAGCAGAAGGAGTTAGAGAGAGAGAGCAGCCCTCCTGCAGCCTGTTAGCCCACCACCATGGATGTCAAACTGCTGGCACTGATGACTCTGCTGGCCGTGGCCACACATGTACCAACCTCCAACGGTGAGTCCAGGAGGGGGACGGGAGACTCTGGGTTTTAATGGTTCAGGGAGACTGTTGGTTTGATCATGTTTGAGGGTTTTGACTGATCTTTGGTTGAAGAAATGTACCTTCATGAGATGTTTTAGTCTTAAAGATGGGAAGAGGTGTTGCTGCGTATCGTCTGGATGTTGAGGCTTCTATCATTTGATGTATTTTAATCTTGGCTGTGTAGGAACATTTCTTTAATATCTGGAGTCAGTCTGTATCGGATGTCTTAAATCTAAATTAAGATTCTGTTTGGCTTCATGTTTGAATTTATTTTTCATTATCAAAGCTTAAGTTTTGACATTGTCGGTAGTTTTTTGTCAGGTTTTGTTCACTTGCATTTTGATGGTTTGATGGTTGATGAATTTTATTTGTTGCAGACAAGAAAAATACCTTTCTGACAAATACATTGTCACATATTGTGGCTTTTAAACTGCAGCACGCTCACACCCTGCTTTGATTGTGATTTGTTACATCTCGTGTTTTTTAATCTGTTTGACTAAATGATTACTGAAGAGCTGAAACGATGTGTCGATCCACCGAAATCGATTTAGTTACTATTTTGAGAAGCATTATTGAACCCTATTTTTATTTATTTTAGTAAATGTACCAATAATTCACTGGTTTTGCCTTTTTGCTGGTTTTCTTAGTTCTCTGTGACAGCAAATTGAATGGATTTTGGTCTTTTTGCCTTTTGGTTCTGGGAAACAGAACTGTGACATTATTCAGGCCAAAATGATTGATTGTGAATTGCAGCCTTAGATTGCTGTTGCAGAAGTTCAAATGAGAACATATTGACTATAATCAGTAATCTACATCACAGGGGAGCTTTATCTTTTCTTTTCTTTTTTTCAACAAATGAGCAGTAATTCCTGTTGCAAATCTTCCAGTAATTATGATACTCATTGTGTTGGACTGAAATCCTTCACGAGGAAAGCAGTTTCCAAAGTGTCCCCACATTACTCACGTTCCACATGTCAACCTTGGTAGGGGACAAGCCGGGGTGTTGACTCGCCTGTCCTGCGTTATGCTAAGCTTGTTGTTTCGGCCCCAGTAAGACCCCTGATTGCATATTAAAGAGTTTGGACTCAATGTGTGTATTTGTCTTTCCCCTTTGCTTTCTTTTAATTAGTTTCTAAATAGGGATAAAGAATGCGATGGTAATAGCAGCGGATACTCGCTTCTGGCCTCGGTGCTGCGTGCTGCATAATGATCCTTAGTTTGCATGAGAAAAGACGCTGAATGGGTGTGAATCATTAGGCTGATATTACTGAGGATTTAGCCATTTGTGGCAGGACATTTGGTGCGGCATTATAAACATGCACATCAACAGGAATATGTTGAACTTCAGATCAAAGGTCTGTTAGTTACACCAGATGTGCTTAGCATTTAGTTCATTTGTGTTTATCTGGGCAGAAAATGGCTGATACAAAGAATGAGTTGTTGCAATTTGCCAAATATTTGCAAAATCAGCATCTGCTCAGTGCCTTTTTTTGATTTCTCGACACACACTGCAGCCTCAATAAAGACTTTTCTTTTAAACAATTTGTATGTGAAATATGGAGTAAAGCAGGCTATTAGGATGGACTCCTAATTTAAAGTTTAATTGCAGGAAGTTTCTCTTCATCTTTTTGCTGACATTTTAATATCTTTGTGAAATATGTGGGCTGTTTTTTAAACTGCAACTACAATCGGTTTCGTAATAGTGTGTACTTGGAGTTATTAGTGAGCGTTTGTGGTCCTCTGGGCCCCCACAAGACTCCATGGAGGCACGGGGGTGACTTGTAATCATTTTAAGAATGTACTTGAGGTGATTTCCTCAAAGGCTGCTGATGCTGTCTGAGCCGCAGAGTGCACTTTCAGAAAAGAAGCAAATATTGGAAACTGAATGTTGAGGACCCTCCTCTATTAGAATGGCCAGCCTGAATGCGCTGGGAGTGAAAAGCTGAAATTCTGCATGTGTGTGTGTGTGTGTGTGTGTGTGTGTGTGTGTGTAAGACACTGGTCAGAAAAGCACTAATCTCTTTTTAATGAACATGTTGTTCAGAGCAATAGCAGGTAAACTCCTATGCTCCCATGCTTTTTAAAGGCTTGTTACAGTAGATTAAACCTGCTTCTAATATGTCCACTGAGTGAAGTGATGCATTTAATCTCAAGTGAAATGATTTAGAAGCTACTGTGTTTGAATTTGGATTTAAATTTCAGTTGATCTCAATATAGTAAATTCTCAAATGAACCAGAAAGACCTATTTGCTGTTTCGAGAGCAATGAATAGTTTAAATTCTTTAAATGAAAATGTAGGCAGTTTACCATATAGCTGCCACTTTATCTACTTCTGAATCATATATTTATTAAAATAAGCGTGTGTGAATCAATATGAGCAAAAGTACATTTGTGTTTAACAAACCTAAAAATGCTTAAATGCGATCAAAACCTTTAAATCCAAATCAGTTATTATTATTATTACAAAACAGCATCGTCAAGCAAGTGTGAGTTCTGCCACATTTTACGTATGTATTGCAGTTTTTACATAAACAAATAATGACAGAAATGCAGTGTGTGTGTGTGTGTGTGTGTGTGACTGCTCCTCTGCTCATGAGATCATGAGATATACAGAGATCTATACAACTTTGTTTTGTGCTTAAAACCAAGTGAATCAGAGTGACTTATTTCCCTTGATTTTCTGTTCAATGTATTTGTAAGAGGGTTGAACAGCTGAAATCACACCTGTTCCCACGACCCTGAGCATCCTATGAGTGTAGTCTACTTGTTTTTACTGCATACCTTCTTGTTTTGCGGTTTTATCACTTTTTCTTTCACTAACACTCTAATGCTAATTTTAACGCTATTAACGCTAATTTGAAATGTGTCCTTGTTGTGCGTTTGCAGCAAAGCCCATCAGCCTGGTAGAGCGATGCTGGTGCCGTTCCACCCTGAACACGGTTCCTCAGCGGTCCATCAAAGAGCTCAAGTTCCTCCACACGCCCAACTGCCCCTTCCAAGTCATGTAAGTAAATGAGTGTAAAATTACTGTGGTGATTAACTTGAAAACATTTATGTTAATGTTGCAATTTAATGGAAGTCAGAGTCAAAATTGGAGGCAAACCTCTAGTATTTTGCAATAAGCACGTGGTCCAACTCTCCGTCAAATCATTTTAGTGACTTTTTAGACTTTGGTTTTACTGGAGGTTCATGTATAAGTATAAAATAGTTGGCATGTCTATGAAAACCTGATTTGTGGCTGATCCTCGTTGGGTTCATGCACAGCGCTCGTCTGGACACGACGCCCCCTTGATTACATAGCTGAATGCAGCCGCACCTAAAAAAAATCATGTGTGGAAATTAATAGTTGAGTTTTTGTCTATTTCCAGGAGGAGACGTAATGTGACATTTTGACAATTATTCCATCTAGTGGCACTAAACAATTGTTGACTGCAACAGTGGAATCTAGCTGATCTCACCATGTTGGATGTCTTTGCTGCGCTTGTGTGAGAGACTGTGATCTCCCATCCCGAACGTCTTCATAGTGAGATGCAGAGGAAAAGTTTATTTAACAGCATTTGGGTGCAGAGAATCTTCAGGAATGCATAAGTGAGGATGTGCCAAATTATAACAATAACAAAGAGCTTAAAGGAATACTAAAGTGGTATATTTAGGAGTACTTTACACGTTTGCTGCAGAAATCTTAGTATAATATGAAGTCTTGGGCCTGTTAAAATTAATTTACTAATTATTAAAATGAAAATGAGAACCAACAGGAATCTGAATTTTTATTAAGTGAACACATCAGAAAACTATACTCTCACACATATGCGCACACAGCTTGTACAACAGAAGAGTACCAAATATTAATTATCAAATCAACTTCAAAATGCATTGAAACTGATTTTGTATTCACATGCACACTTCTGTTGATTTTATTCTAAATAAGGACATATTTAATTGGTTAACTGTAATTTTCCAGTTTATCCAAGCTGATGACCCTTTATGGGCCTCATTGTGTTTCATTTATGTGTTCGCTTTTATTTCCCTCACTTTTCACCATCATTTGACTGAATTTACTAAATACAGTGTACATAGATTGAGAGTGGATTTGTGAAGTGTGGCGTTAATATCCTTCTATTCTTTCCCTAATGAGGGGCCTGAGTTTAAAACAACAGGATCCAGTCAGAAAGAGGAAAGTGGCGATGGCCAGAGCTCGAGGGGGCCATTCATGTTTTGCAAAGGAAGCAATAATTAAAGGTCACAGTGATTACTTTTGTATTTCTTCTGACCTCCTGTTTTCCCTTATCCACATTTTTTTTTTTTTTTTGTATTTCCCACCTCAAACCGCCCAGCAGCATTGAATATAACTGTCACTGGTCTGGAACACATTAACTAAAACGCCTCATTCATTTATTTGCAATAGAAAGCCGGATGGCAGAAGCCTCACAGCCAAAAGGCTAAAAGGCTGTGGGGCATCTGCCAAAAAGGGAGGGGGGCTGGTGACTGTTAGGACGGGTGAGCGAGTGGCAAAAGGTCAGAGAGGATGCACGGCGCTTCGGCTGGGCCTCAAACTCCCTCTAACCTCCGTCCAGAAAGCTGCCAGAGGAGTCAAGAAGTCATTCAGACGAGGAGCCCGCAGAGTTGCTCCGGTATCTCTATTGAGGCAGATGAAAGAAAGCCAGTAACACTATACCCTCTTCCCCCCCCACGTCCCACCCTGTGCCCTCATCCTACCACCCCTACCCCGCCCCACCCCGTCCCAGCATGCTGTTGGTATTAACCTGCTGTGAAGTAATTACTACCTGCTGCTTGTGAAACGCCGGCCCTCAAATTCCAGCCAAGTCAATTAGGGTTTAGGCTCTCAGTTGGTCATCCAGACAAGCAGACAGATAAACAGGATGAAGGGAGACACATCAATACACCAGAGAGCTCCCGAGCGGAGGGAGCGGGCCACCCCTAATAAAATAAAAGGGGAAGGGAAGACGGGGACGTCCCTGGAGGAAAAGCAAACACAGATTCAGTTACTGAGCTGTTTGGCCTCCTGACTCACATGTTAGTTTGAGGGATTTGGGGCTGATGCTTGGATTGATTCTCCTGAACTGCTCTTTTAAGTTCAGGGGCCATTTGCTCATTTGTTCCTGTGTGTGCATTTAAATGGGGCTGGGAATAGGGGAGGTGGCATATTAATGGGGTAGCCGGGGTGCAGGAGGGTGTGGGGGTTCAAACTGAATCAGAAAGCGGTAAAGAGGGAGCAATTTGAGGCGCAGAGGAATGTGTTTAATTTGCAGCGTGGTGTGATGAGAGGTGGAGGGAGGAGAAAGAGGAGCAGTGAGGCGAGACACCTCTTGAGTTGTTAACTCTCATACACGACCTTTTGCCACCGAGGTGTGAGATCCACATGGAGGGGGCGAGACACCGATGCCCAAGTCATGTTCGCCCCAACCGATCTGAAACTCACATAACACAACAAATCCTCTCCTAAATATTTGTCTCAGCTCTGCATCAACAGGACAGACGTCACTCGCAAGAACACACACTTTCTCTGTCCTCTGAGATGGGATCATTCTGAAATCCTGCACCAGTCTTATGAATATATAAAAAGCACATAATATCCATTCTGATCAGTAAACAAAATCAATCTAAGTTATAAAATCCAAATATTCTCTCCAATTTATGTTTTCACTGGTAAAAAAAATTGCATTGTCTGAAGACAAACATCAAAATGTAATCGCTCATTTAAACAACGTTTTTAAAAGCCCAAAGACATGATACATTTTATACATAACCCACTAAAAAGAAATAATAAGAGAATATCATGTATGTATATTTACTTCGTTCATATCAAATAGACCTTCATTTAACCAGGAAAGCCTCACCTGTCAACAGTGGTCTGGATAAAATAGGCAGCAGCAACAGATGAAAAACATATAATGCAAATATGCCCCAAAAAATCTGAATTAAACAAGAATTAAAGCAATAATAAAATCATGACAAACATTGTGAATACAATAATTTACCACACTTAATCTTATACACAACCTAAATAGCACCTTAAACAGGGTTTGGGATGTTTTACAATAAATTCAGATAAGATTGTATAGAAAAGTACTGTTTTCTACACTCATAAAATGCTATTTTTACTTTTGTCTGAACAAATCTGTTGATGCCTTAAGCTTTAGTTGTTTTCCAGTGTCCTAAAATAATTGTAGCAAATAATAAATTATAAATAAATAATAAATAAATTGTCTGCAACTCTGACAAAAAAAAAGCACCTTTCATGTGAGATGTACGACTTAACATAATTCAGGAGTTAAGATCACCGTGACCAACAAGCTTCCTCTTGAACGAGTTATGAGTTAAGGTGTTTTGGGTGCAGCGTACGGACAGTTTTACAGGGCATACAGTACAGCGTGATCTGCGATGTGAGCCTCCCCTCCAGCTGTCCCTGAGTGGAAACAGAGAGCAGTGATTTTTCACCCCAAACCGACGGGCGACAGCCTGTTATGTGCAGTAATCCTCCGGTTTTCAGCTTGGATGTGTTGTAGGATGTGCTGAGGTTTTAAGAGCTTAGATGAGGTGTTTCTGATTTCAGCCTTTGTAAAACACATCAGATATTATCCTGACATGTTGTGCTGGTTTCAACATCAAGGTCCTTTGATTTATTCCACACGAGTCGCACCGTAAATAAAGCAGATATTTTTAACAAAGGCGTTGGGGTTCCTTCTTTGGTTAAAAATAATGCAGGTTTCCTGATGTTAAATTAAGCAGCACGAGTGGGATTGTTTTACTTTCGACATTAAGGTGACGGCTTGTTAGAAGTAGTAATCCTCTGGTTTTAACTGGCATGTGTTGTAAGATGTTCTGGGGGTTTCGAAGATTAAGTTGAGCTTTTGTTGAAGTGAGCTTTCATAGAAATGAAATTATATCATTGTGATTTATTAGACATAGAAAAGATTAAGTTTAAGACATATCTTTAGAGCGTTATCTCTTCAAGTCAAACAATATCACCTCCCAAACATATACTGAATTACGATCTTTATAGTGCTTTAGGGAATTATAAATGTTACTTATGGCGCATCTGGTCTAAAAGACCATTTCAGCAGTTTGCGTGTTTAGGTTTAATGTGTGCAAATTGTTTTGTACATTTCTGCCCACCATTATCCAAATTACAGACTATTGATTTTTAGTTAATTTTCCCACGTTGCAAGAAGCTGTTCTTTCCCATTCATTTCAGCAATATGCTACAACTTGTAGAGAGTTGAAACTTGCTTGACAAGGTTAATTCAAGGTTTTAAAAATGTTCCTACGCGCACATAAAGCAACTTTGAAAAGACTGAAAGCTACAGTTTCTATGGGTGGTTCCATTGGGTTCTGACATGAATTGTCTCTGTGGAAGTTGAGAGAGACATCACGGGGCAAAGATAGTGTGTGAGGTGAAAGGCAATTAAGGTCCTTTAAAACACTTAGCGTCCGATTGAAACAATTAGTGTCAATTTATACTCATCTTGTCATAACTTACAACTGTCAAATCTGAACACACACAGACATCTTTAGATTCGGTATGCCTTACACTTTCCAAGGATGTCATCATCTCCATTACAAATCAACGTCCATAAATCTGCTTTAAAAAAGACTTCCTAACTCCAGAAGTTTCCTGAGAATGTTTTAAAGTTTTCTTCATTATTTCAGTAATCCAGTGATGGTTGTCTTATACTGTCATGGGTACACTTTCTTCACGATCAGTAATTTTCTGACATTGGGGGACGTTTATTTGTATGGCACCTTTGCATGCAAAACCACCTGTGTGGTCCTTAAGAGGTCATTTATGTCTTCTTAAGAAGAACCACTGCTCATTCAAGAAAAAGACTAAAATGGAAACTAAGAGAACCGACTAAGGAACTTGAATGAGCTTCTTTAAGGGTCTGTGTTAATTAAAGTGCCAGTCACATTTCCTTGAGGTTACTGAGAGGTTTTGTTACAGTTTGGCTGAACACACAGCTAATACAATAGATACAATCTCTGTACTGTACACCATCGCCGGATGTTCGGCTACAAAAGAAGCCAAGAGGTGAAAATATTCTCCAGTACAAGTCCTTGAACCTGATTTATTACACGTGAGTTTGTGTTAGACTAAAACACTTTGCTTCCTCTCTGTATCTGCTGCTCTGGCTTCATATGACCAACAGTGTAGAAATGATAAAAGCAAACATAAATATGTTATGTCAAAAAGGGATAATCCCATAAAATAATCGGTGTTAACAGAAAAATTAATCCACAGGACATACAGCAGAAATACAAAGAGAATGTGGCGTCTAATCCCCTCAAATTCTTTGGTTTTCCTCCCACAGTGCCAAGCTGAAGAACAACAGGGAGGTTTGCATCAACCCGGAGACCAAGTGGCTGCAGCAGTACTTAAAGAATGCCATTAACAAGTAAGGAAAAAAATGCTCTCGAGCAGAAAGACAGAAATGAAATACAACTCTCTTCTCCACTGAGTTTAGATCTTACAAAGAAGAAATAAACTGCTGTTAAAAATGGCCTTTTCTCAGTTTCCTGCTGACAGTTACTCTGTGAAATCAGTGACATGCTTGATGTAAGCAGCTGAGTTATTATCTGTAAAATAATTAGCATCAAGTGAGAACGGTGATAAATCTGCCACTGGTGTGTCTGCTTCCTTCTCTCTCGTGAGCATGTGCCTGAGACTTCAGCCAAGACTGCAGAAGAGTCAAGTGTTCATCATGTTCACCCTCTCATCTCGCTCACAGTAGTTAATGCACCTCTTCGTGCTTTTATTGTATTTTAAAAGAAGCCTTTTCCACATAATTATCATCAGTAATTGCATATCGGTGACCGAGTTTCTCCCGTGATTGTGCGTGAAAACTTTTCATAGTAAAAATTGCAGCAGCTCGTTCAGTTTTTAATGAGCTGTGCAGTTAAAATGTGTGCATTCCTCATAAAAAATTTTTCCCAACATGCCTGGTGGTGATTATCACCAGGCTGCATATCTGCTACTATTTAACACCATTAAACCCTTTAAACACAATGTGAAAACAAACCATAAAGTAATTTCTGAGGATGTGTTAGTAAAGGACCTGCATGAATACACGGTTATTTTTAAAATGGAGTCTTATCCTGGGAGTTATCACTGGTCAATGAGGCTGGCATGTGGCATAGCAGCAAACAGTCTGTCATACTGCAAAACAAAGACTTTTCATATTCTGTCTACTGTATGTATCTCTCAATGTATATTGTATGTTGAGAGCTCAGTATCAGTATCCTCAGTAGCCATGTTTTAAACACTGACTGTGTTCAGTCTATGGTTTTAAGCCTTTCCACCGGACATGTTGAGCTTTTTCACTAATGTTTTATATACAGAAAAACAGTGAACATGACTGAAACTGCAGCTACAAGGTTTAGTGTGGGAACATAGTTAAGTATGTTCAGTGTTTGCGTTGTTTTGGTGCTCATACTAGGAGTCGTGAATCAAGAGGTATGACCAAGAAGTGGGTGTAGAGGTTATGTAGAAATGCAGTCTCCTTTCCTTTCTTTTTATAGAGGAGAGCATTTTTGTTTTACAGCATGGCTGCTTTTTGTCAGCATCACCCTTTTTCAAGTTCAGTTACAGTTACACATAAATTACATTCAAAAGCTATGATGTTTGCCAACACCCCTAACATGTCCATGACTGCTCTGCTAAGAACAGCATGCACACTCCGTACACAATGTTGCACTCTAATCTTGAATTTGAAAAAGATGGATACCACATGAACAATTTCAGACGGGGGGAAATTGGATAGCCAGAGAAGGTGCCGCATCACAAGTTTCCAAATTATGGCACAATATTAATGTTTTCCCTTTCTAACATTCAAACATCCGCCTTAAACCTCTTCAGTCATACAGAGTGTGTGTCAATTAACTTAATTTCCAAAGATACTAATAATGCATAAATGGCATGCTGATATTGCACATTTTAAATATTTCAGTAATTATATTTGAAGAGCCAGAACAAGAAGATACAACATGGTGAGGGAGACATTAGCAGACATATTGGAAACACAAGGGTTCAGGTGTTAAATGAAATACTCCTGACATTGGTGTTAAGTCCTTGCACATATTTGTCCATGTGGCCAGGCAAAAGAATAGAAATAGTGAAGTACTTCTCTTTTCAGTCTAATAAATAAACCCATCCTTCTGAATCTCTCTCCAGGGTGAAGAAATCCAGAAGACGCAATAACAAGAAAAACTAAACACAAGGGAAGATATGTATGTCGCCAGACCTGGCATCACCGGGTCGAACCTGTATACCTCCCTGTCACTGCTATGGATGTATGTAAACACGCTGTATGTACCTGTCCACCTCTTCGGACCGCTTGCAGAACCAGCACTTCACCGCCAAACTGTGCCGTCTCCGGCAACACCACCGATCCCTCTGAACACACAAGCAATCACCACCAACTCTCCACATTAGCACCAAGTGCAATTATACGTCAGATGTGTGTGTGTGTGTGTGTGTGTGTGTGTGTGTGTGTGTGTGTGTGTGCTTGAATGTGCTTCACATGAACTAACTCTGTGTGTCTGTATATAGTATTTTCTGACTTCACGCAGCTATAAAGGAACTATTTGAGCTTTCTGTCTCACACAAGGCTTTGTGGGTAACGATGCCTTCACTTCCTGTCGAATTAACTCTAAATACGAGCTGCTGAAACATTCACATAAGCCTCCTAGGAAGAATCTTTTGGCAGGTTCGGTCTAAATCGCCCAAATGTGGTTTGAAGAAATCCTTCGTTCATATCATTCATAAACTGCAAAATCTGGAGGGAATTCACCCAAGTGAAAATGATCAATTGTATTTACAGCCATACACTTACTTCCTCTTCAATGGTTTTGCATCTACCTTACATTCATTAAAGAGTATTTGGGAAAGTGGTGTTAAAGACTTGTTCAGGCTTCTGATATCAGGTGAATTTGCCATTACTCCAGGACTATGAGGTCATGGGACCGACATAGAGAGGCTGGCCAATGGGGTCACAAGCAGTAACCAATCGGGGCAGGCCATGCTACAGCATGAGCTTGCTCCACCATCAGGAACCAAACAGATGAACGCTCACACACACTGCTAAGAAACAAGCACTGATTTTATGGTGCTTTCTATTCAGTACAAGGGGTCAGAGTCGTTGAAACTTATATTTCACCGTTTTGTTTTATGCAAGATTTGAGATGGGATGTTCTGACCTCGATGTCTTTTATGAAACACAATTATGTTTTTACTAGTCACAAAATATTTAAAGAGTCTGATGTGGGAAGCTGATGTTATATGTTAAGGCCATATTGTACTGATACATACTATAAAGAAGTGGAATAAAACATATTGAACATATCAGTAAATAGAAACCAAATATTTATACTGTAAAACATGCAGTATGAAGAAACCTGTGAATATCAATTATTGATAGAAAAAGGTAGAAGATCATCATAACTCTTCATTTTTTACATCAAAGCGAGAAGGTAAATGTATATCATGACAACAGAGCAATTCATCTGCAGTATTTTCATGCCAACACCTATCCTTGGTAGGAATGAAAAGCTAATAAATTGTCACATAAAACAGGTGAATGATAAATGTCACAAAGGGAATGTTCACAGTGGCAAAAAGAAAGTTTTTTATTATGCTTTTTATATATATATATTTGAGCCACTTTATTATCAGATGTGTCTTTTAAATGTAATTGTTTTATTTTTATATTGTGTATAATCTTACTAAATGCTTTTTTAAATGAAATGCACAGTAGGCAGAAGCTACTAAATGAAGGCTAGTCGATAAAATGCAAGAAGCAGTATTAAACTTCAAGATTTCATGCAACATTTCACATATATGTAATGGTTTATTTGCAAATATGTTATACACAATATGCATCACATTCCTTTTCCTTTTCCGAAGTACAAAAGGCTATATTTCATTTTTATTTTATTTTTACAATGTGGATAACAGAAAAATCTGCCCGGTTTTGTTGTTCTCTCTACACTGTCTCTTTATCATCCAATCTGAGATGTAACAAGGATGAGCTGAATAAATTCAGTGATGTCCAACACACAGTGATTCAAAACAAAAGCTGCTGTAATTGTGTTACATGAGTCAGGAAAGTATTCAGCTCAGCCCACCAGGCGCCCCCATCGATCACTTGATCAGTTTTTGTTTTACTGATGTTGATTTATAATGTGTCAATAGAGCCACTGAGCCAAAACAGAACAAACCTTTGAGTTGAGCTCCAAGCGACCAACATGTGCTTTCAATCTGGACGCTCCCAACACCCCACAGGCTTTCTTTTCTATTTCACTCAAGTGCTGCCACGCCGCAGAACTAAAGTCCCCTTTCTTTCCCCTAAAACTGTAATGGGAGTCCTGGTGGTTGTGGTCTTTGTTACGGTCTTTGTTGTGTTTTGTTTTACAAGGTCTGTTTACCGAGTGCCTGCTTACAGGTGATAATCATATCACTTTGCAGCTAATGGTGCAATAATCCTGTAAGTGTAATTCATTTCCCATTATTGTAATAGAAGTTAATGGACATTCATTTTATATTATTAAACTAATTTGTATAAACACATTGCTAAATAACATAAAATGTTCTGGTTTCCAAATGGACTGACATGCAATGATAAAGTCTAATTGTATTCATTGTGTAAATTACATTACAAAACCACACACATTCCCAGATTACTTTATTAACTATAGAGTTACATCTAGAAAAAAAGATACTTCTGTAAACTTTCTAATGTATAATGTCATAATTATCTCAATAACAGGACAAAGATATAGCATTACCTGTGGAAAAAAACGTATTAACCACACTGTTGTAGGCATTTGTGTCATTGCTAAATTATATTAAAGGGATACAAATGTAATAACAAGTCATTTGTTTTATTAATTGGGTGCTTTTGTATTTAGTACTGTGGCCCCTGTAAAAACATTTAACATTTTAGATAAATATGGTATACGTTCCTTTATCATCATACAAATAGCGCTTTAACAGAACATGTCTGTGTGTATTATTTGGACCAAATACACATTCAGGTTCACATGTACTTTAATAAGTACATTACATTACACACTATAATTGTGTGCATGTGATCTACTTTGGACCCCAAGACAATGTGAAATAACTTTCTTTTGAGGCAGCTTTTGACACATATTCTTCATATACGTGAGATGTATTAGCATATTACCCTCTGTATTGTCACTGTTTGTAAACCAAGAGTCAGTATTTTAGCTGTGATACTCAAGCCCTTTTTCAATAAAGTCATATGAAATAAAATCAGTTATACATTTCTGTATCTAATCTGTCAAAAACAGTTTATTTGTATACATTTTTTTCTGACAATTAGTGGGCAGAGAAGCTTCAAAAACACAAAAAATGTACACAAAAACATGCAGGAAAGACTATTGGTTATCACGTTGTTATGGCTGGCCTGTTAGCAACGAATACGTACTTAAACATCCAACAGACAAGTAAAAGAAAATCTTCATATCCACTTTTGCAATACTGTATCTGCTTGTAGCAAGTACAGCATGATTCATGTTTTTATGGTTATTTTAGGCACTCGAAGCACTTTGAGTTACGTTGAAGGAAAGAGGGTGGTCAAATACTGAAAGATATCTCACGTTGATGGAAATAAAAACTGGCTGCACCACACCTCGGGCAGGTGGGATAAGTTGTACCACAGACTATGCAGTCTCTCATTCCATAGAGAGAAATAAATCACAGGAGACCAGACTTCCTGCTGTAGGTTCTCCAAAATCAACCACTTTAAACAGAAAAGCATCACCAGGCCAAAACCTCGCACAAGCGGTCTTGCGTTGCGTAGGAACAACCACTTTGAGCCTCAATGAATAATTCAACAGGACTATCACTTGACATTTTCCACCTTAGGACTGAAACCTATTCAGCAAATCCTTTTCCAGTGAAGGAGTGAACAGGAAGGCACATGTAATGCCGATTAACATCCCGCTCTGATATTTTAACACCTGGGGTTTAAGAAGTATTCATTTGTGCTGGTTCATTACTCGTCCTCAGCACCAGGGAGCCCGTGTCGTTTTATAAAGCTGTCAGCTCTAATAAAGTGGAACCGTGTAGTGCGGATTAATTTCATGGTACAGCTCTTACCTCTGACCTGTGTGGAGATATATATACGAGGAACATGAGACATGATTTGGACGTAGACCAAGCGGTTGTGAGGTTGAGAGTTGCATGTCTGGGCCTTTCGAGCACATTCAGAAATGATTATGGGATTTCTATACAGTGCTTACTCAGCTGAGACATGGCCATGATGGAGGTGGCCGACATATGTACAGAATGTTTATTCAAATGTGTTTTCACTGACACATTGCTCTGAACCAGTTCACCAGAGGAATTTGGAGGTATTTACAACAAGAGAGAGGCTTCAGATCAGTGTGTGAGATGTTGTTAATAAAACTGGCTAAAACATTACAGGCCAGTTGTGACTAATAAAATATAGTCCAGTGGGCTAATTAGAGTCTGAATCAACTGAGAACAATGAAAGCACAGATTGATGAAGAGACATATCAACAGATGAAGCAGCAGAGTAAATGTTGACACAAGTGGTACAGGAAAACTGGACCTCACATACAGATCAAGGAGACAGCGAAGGATATATGATGAAGTGCACACACACTTATTACACTACAGTGTAATAGGTCATGCTGTGTGTGCTCTCAGTCTGCATAACAGTACGCTAACATGCAAACTGTATATAGGATTCAAAGGTGAACTCTTTGGCTGATCAGTAACATGATGCATGATTCTTCGTTCGTTCATCTTTCATCACAATCAAATTGGTGGAGTCGGACCTATATGGACCCTCAGAGACTGAGATTTTGACTTTTAAGCACACGAATGCAATGAATTAAGAGAATTGGGGTTTATAACAAAAAGAGGCATTGTTTAGGAACAAGACTGTGTAGGAGTGGTCTACAGCCATGCCAGCAGCCCAGCAGTGCATTGAGTTAAATGCTAACATTGGCATGTTAACATGCCTGAATGACAATGCTAACTTGCTGATGTTTAGCAGGTTTAGCATGTACCATGTTCACCATTCAGTTTAACGTGTTAGCATGCAAACATTTCTTAATTAGCACTAAACACATAGGAAGGTTATTAATCTTGCAATAAGGTTATTAATCTTATTTTAATGGTGGTGCTAGATGAAAAGTTAAGAAATCACTAAAGTGATTACAATTCATCCTGAGGGGGACATGTATTCATCATGTTGTCCAAAATTTCACTCAAAACCATGGTGGTGCTGGAGGAAAAGTCAGGGGATCACCAAAGTCAGTGGGATTCATCCACTGGGGACAATGAACGTATGCACTTAATTACCTTTTTTAGTCTGGACCAAAGCACTGAACCAACCCGGCCGACATTGTCATGCCTAGTGTTATGCTGCTAGCAACTGTAAATAAAGCATGTGTCCTGCGTTGGATATAATGGTCTATTAAACACCTAAAATGCAAAGATATATTTTCTGTGAATCTCCTCTCATATTGAATCAAATAGTAACCACGTGAACACATCACTGCTTCGCTCAGCACACAGCAGCCTTCAACTCAAATCACCTGAGACAGAGAACATAACCAGGCTGGACAACAAATTGCCTGGCTGATTTGGTCTCGGAGGTTGTGGGTAATCCGGCGTGATTTGAGGCTCTCGACTGTACATCTTTGAACAACTTAATACCCTGCCAGCTGAATGGAAGTTAATGGGAAACATGTTGGCTGCAAAACCACACATGGCAGTGTGTGTTTGTGTGTGTGTGTGTGTGTGTGTGTGTGTGTGTGTGTGTGTGATAGAGTGTGTGACAGTGAAGGATGTCAGTGGGACAGAATCACATTCTGAGGGTAATTCTTTTGGTTTCCTGAAGAAAGTCACTGTATGAAAAGAAAGCCAGGTGGAAGGAGACACTAACATGATGTTTCCTGCTCAGTATATGTGAACATGTACCTGGTGCTGAAAGATCAAATGAACACACACACACACACACACACACACACACACACCACTAAAGAAAGACTCAAAAGCATCCAGGAATGTGCTGCCAGCCATTTGATATGGATGCTGACATTATGCTTAAAAGGAAAGTGTAAACACATGCATGCAGAAGAGATCATGCACAGACCATCACAAGCAAACACAACATAATCTCAAAATATGAAAATGCCACCCATAAAATTCACATGAACAATCTGAAAAATGCAAAAGTAACATTTCGGCAAGTATAAATTCAGGTCTATCAGCATTTTTTATAACCCTCTGCTTAAAGCTGTAACACTATCAACAAGCCTGTGGCAAGGCTTTCGCCAAAACTCTCACCCTAAACAGCAGTTGTCCAATTATAGCTTAGCAACTATAACTAGGCATGACAGGCCTGTCAAGCTTTGGATGTTGAACCTTGTACGAGTAACACTATGCATTTAAAGTGTGCAGTACGGTGGCCGACAAGGGAAAACACGTTACCACGGCTCAAAACATTTCCATATGTTATTTGCAGTTTCAGAAACAATGCCAATTCAAACACGCTTACGAAAATCAGAACAGATACAGAAATTATGCAAAGTCCAAAACACACAAGCCCTGAAAACAGATACAACGGACAAATGTCACACAGAAGATCTCCAGGCCTCTACGGGAGAAAAGACTAAGGCTAAATGTAAAACAGAATATGTACATTTTTACATCGCTTCTTTACTCCACTTCCCGTTTCAGTCAAAAAACAAACACACTCTCTCGTCTGGTCTCTTTCTCTCTCAGGTCGAAAATCATGCTGTTCCACTTAGCGTTTCGTTTTTTTATTCTGTGGTATTACTACTTTTTCCTATAGGTCGGGTAGGCGGTATTGCACAAGTCAGTGCAGGCTGTGAATATACAGTGAAGAATATGAAGCCCACCTGATTAACTCACCAAGAAGTTGACCACTCTGTGATCCCTTCAGCAACAAGTGCTTGAGTCCCTCATCTCTCTGACTGCGTGGTGACCCCTACACATACCTGCAAGCCCTAGTTACCCCCCACAGACGTTCAACTCCAGGTCTAAACACACAGACTATCAACAATCAGCATCAACAAACATGAGGCTCAAAGAGACGTTTGAGCTGCCTTCAGTGATCACTCTTTTCATGTGAAAGAGGAGAAAGACAAAGGCAGTGTTCACAGCCGTCACAGAAACCACATATCCCACAAGACACTTCTTCTCTATCAAACCGACAGGCGTTAGCATAAACAGCTCTGGGGGTTTTTGGAATGTCCTCAGATCAATCATGGCCGAGAGGTCAATGTTTCCCCAACCTTACAGAGGAGAAGAGGGCCATGGGTAATGCTATTGCAAACAGGTTGATCACTGTTTCCATGCAGGCACATCTCTTATGTTTGAATGAGAGACAACGCAGAGCAGAGGTGGGGAAAGAAAGAGAGAAAAGGAGATGAATACCAATTGCAATGGCTCCCAGTTGTTCCATAGCAGATAAAAGGATGTGATACGTCTTTGTTTATTAGCATTTTCTGGAGAAAAAAAAAGTCTGAAAGGGGATGTCATCATTCACGGCTCATTTTGGAAGACGTGATGTACAAAAGACTCGCAATGATCCCCGTTTAATGAGTCATTCCACTGTGATGCAGAACCAAGCGGCCTGTGTCTTTGTTGCCTGGTTATCAGACTTCTGCTGGCCTTTAACAGACAAGCATCATTAACTTAGTGGAGAGTTGACTTCCCAGCTATTTCCTTTTATGAGGCAAGCATGCCCTGCAGGCAACTATTGAACCTCTCGGATTCCACTGTAAAAGGTGGCACAACGTTTCACTATTTATGATATATTTAGATGTAGATTTATTTAAGATGAAACCAGAAGGATTTTGATAATTCCACATAAGAAAATCAGGTAATCATAGATCAATCAATAGAGCTGCTAATGAAAACAGGTGAATCATTCATATTTCAAGCATGTAAAACTCATAAACAGGCAAAGTAGTAGAAATAAATTGCAATCGTCATCTATTATGTAACAACTAACAAGGACTAAATATTACCAGTGGGGGAATGAAAATGTATACTTTTACGCCATCACATTTCAAAGAGGAAAGTTGCTCTAGATTTCACATATGATACATATGAGGAGTTGTTATGAATGAAACTACTAAACAGCCTATAAAATAATTACAATTAGCTCCACCTCGTCAACTAAAATACTACTTGCATCAGTAATAATAATCCAATAATGGACCTACGATATATGATATTATAACAGTCACAGAGGACATTTTTCTGCATATACTTTAAATATATAAATGATAATAATACTTTACCTTTACTTAACTTTATTTTTAAATACAGGTATTGTACTTGTTATTGAGAATGTTTTAATTGCTGTATTTTTGTATTAAGTTTTTTATAAAGGATCTGAATAACTTGTGAAATAAAAGAACTACACCAGAATAAGCTGAGCCACAAGTTCATCAACAATGAGAATCCTTATATCCTTTTACAATTGTACTCTTTTTAGATAAGTAAGACACTCTCCCAGTGTAATTAGAATATTTCAGTTTTTTCAATTGTAAATATTTGCCTTTAGTCAAACCGCTCATTCATTTAATTACTAAAATAATAAAAATTATTATTATTAATTATTATGTTTAATATAATATCATTTCACTTTCACATAAAATGAAAACATTTTACCTGTTGTAAGGATGAGTATGCGACTTTTCTGTCACGACAGACATTTTTTACAGTGTAACTCCACGCAAGGGCCTTTCAGAGCCGAGCCTTTGAAAATGACATTTCTCTGAAGTCTGATGAACCACGGAGAGCAGAGTTCAGGCAAATCCGCCAACATTTCTCCAAAGCACATTGTAATTTTCTCCCTGACATAAATTACGGCCACTGCTTTCTCTCAACCTCCTCATTGTTGACCATCATTCTCACAGTATTATTGCTTTTACTGTCTGCTGTGTCATCTGTTGAGTTTTCTTCATACATCCGTAACACTTTCTGGTGACGAAGGGGACGGTGTGAATTTTTCTCTGTGGTGCTTTAGGAAGCCCTCCATCATAGAGGCGCTGTGGGAGAAAAAACATAACAATGTCCATATTTTATTCAGCAGGATGAAAGAGTTTCTTATAGTATTTTACACATTATTCAAAAAAAGTATTTGCTAAAGTATATCACATGGAAACATAATGTTTCCATTCAGCAGGTGGATCCTCTTGTTTGAAGAAAATGTATATTGTACAAACCTTAATATAACATTCAATTTATTCCGCCAAATCTAAATTCCCCTCCAAAAATCCTCGGGTGATTGGATTATTTTTCAAAGGTGAAGCTTTTAGTGGTTTGGTCTCAAGTTAGATCTGGTTTAAAGCCAATGTAAATGAATGCTAATGTTACCAAATGTGTCAGTTCCTGTAAATTTGAGCAAGGTAATGGCAAGCTCGGTCCCTCCTGCGCCGTTTTTAAGGCTTTGGCTCAACACAAACAAGCTCCCAACATTTTCTTTTCAGTGTGGTTATTGGAATAAGACATCAGATTATATTGGACTGGACGTTCCTGGCTGACCCTCAAGAGGTTAAGTTTTTCTCATACCCATGAACTTGCTTTACTTGGGAAAAGGGCAAAGTGAAGTCCTCATATGTGTTTCATAAGTTTCTGTCTCATATGGCCTCATTTTGTAGGTGTGATGTTAAATACAGTGTATGGACACATGGGCGGGACACAAAGACCAATTGTAGAGACATATGACTAAACTCCCACTGGAGATAAACTACAGGCAACTGAAATACTACAGTTATTTAATCATGTCAAATCAAAGTTCCACACATGTAATTCAGCATTGAGCACAGCATTAAAGGCTCGGTTTTGGGTCAAGACTTTCTCATTTTTAGATGTTGTAGACGCTGTACAGAAATTCTCATGGCTCACACAGGAGGAAGGGTCACTCTGTGTATTTGCCAAGAATTCAGACGCATCTTGAGCAGTTATTTCTATGTGAACTTAAACCATAATTATGCAAATGTGAATGCACAACTATTGGATTGATTGCTCTGGTATTTCTGCTCTGTTCTGATGGTAGCAGTAGCAATCAAGCTTAAAGATGCAGGCTTGTTAACTGTGGGGTCACCAGTTCAAATCCCCAGACTGGCTAAGAAATGTGGATGGGAAACACTGACACTTCTCCATTCCCTCATCGACAATACTCTTAACCCCCCATCTATTACAACAGAGTGTGGTCAGTGGCCAATATGTGTGTTACAAAGGTCAGCTTCCAGGTGCGCATGAAATAATGGTGAAGAAACTTTCCCTGAACGAATAAAAGGCCGTATTGATGGGTGTTGTTTTGTTCCCTTTAACACAATAACTCGGTTGTTGAATTTTTACTTAACACTGAGGGTACATTTTAAAGATTGTTTTACTGCCCAGTGGAGTCTTTTTTAATTACTGAGGCCGAAGTCCAAGTCCAAGGTGGGATGAACATACAGCAAACCAAGTGTGATAGTCTGAGAAACCTGACAATACCAATCTTAATCAATCAGACATACCAATATTAAGTGTGTTTCCTAATAAAACTATATTTGTAATCTACTCTACTTTCTCTATTTTGAACTAATCTATTTTAGCATTAGCTGCCTTAACTTAGCTTCTAGTGTAGCACTTTGCGTAGTAGTAGTCATCTTGTAGTCATCCAGGGTTATTGTAGCAATATGGTTTATGCTGAATGTACCACCTTTATAGACAGAGTGTGTTCTAGAGATGCATGTCAGTGAGTTAGAACAGCTTATGCTGTGCTACTATTATCTTTTCTTACGGGTACTCCCAACCCTGTTCTGACAGGGCTAAATGCATGCTAGTAATAGGGGTCTACATTACCTGCTCAGATTAGCATCATTAGTCACATCATACTGTTGACCTGGAGCCAGCCATTCGACAAAGAAGCTAATCTTAGGGTGCTGTCATACAGAGAATTAGGGAAATACCTAGCAGAAAAAAGAATAACTAGCTGTAGCACCATTATTATCCAAGTCACTATTAATAATGAGATGATTCAAATAATTTCTCCAACCTGAACTGAGTAGTAGCAACAAATAAGAGAAACCAATAACATGACAAGTCAAACATTGCTGCTATCTCAGCTTCATTTCACTCCACGCAAAAGATGATGTTCATACATTACAGGAAAATGGGCTGTGCAGCTACAGAGTACAGCCATAGAGGGTTAAAAGTCTATCAAAATATTTTCTGGCAACAATGTTGTCTTTTGGCTTTATATCAATAATACAGGGGCACTTCCTTACATGGCATTCAAGAAATGCTAGCTATAAATAAGAACAGAGGTTTTTCCCCCTCTGTCAATCATGAGAACATTTCTCACGACTGATGGCTTGACAGCTTTATATTACAGACATTAAACTGACAACAAGTGAAATACACTGACCACTCGCCCTGTTGGTCAAACGGGATTTCATAACATGGAAAACTCTCGTTCAAAAATGCACATGCATGTAGGCGCTCACATACAGTATGTACATACAGGCCTCACTTTACAGTGTCATTTTGGGTTGCAGATTTTATCAATTTGCAGTCAGTAAACAAATAACTCAAAGTGCTCACTATGGGTGGGAAAGTACAATAAAACGCTGCAGTGAAAAAGAGCTGAGCCATGACTACCTCCTGTGGTCATTTGGTTTGACAGCCAGAGAAGGATGTCACATAGGTCAAAGGCTGTGGAACTACCTTGGGTGGCATAGTTTTGCTTTCCCCTGCAAAATCCCCCCTCAGGGAGCCATGAGTAGACTCATAATAGATGTGAACCAGGACAAACGCATGCTGATCCCTCAGTACCCTGCTGCGACTTCAAATCTACACACTATTCCCCCACCAGACATCAGGGTGCACTGGGAAAGAGCCGGTGAGAGATTCTGATTATGAGTCCATAGATTTAAACAGTCAGTGACCCAGCTGGGTTTTGTAGGCACATGAATTCATGGGAGACTTTCAGGGCATGTCCACGCTAATGTAAATAAAGTTTATGTAATGTAAATAAAATACTCCAGCTTATTGACTTTAACCAGTCAATAAACTGATTGTATTTTTGCACTATTACGTGTGTGTGTGTGTATGTATATATGTATGTATACTTATATATATATATATATATATATACATTTATAGTGTATTTTCTCTTTATGCCAGGTTTATTTTTTGTATGTTCTTTAGTTGACTATATTAGTATATTTTTATATTTTTAGTGGGTTATATTTAGTTTTGTGTATTCTGTGGTTTTTCACCGAGGGATTGACAGTAACGAAATTTCAATCCTCTGTATATCCTGTACATACTGCAGAATTGACAATAAAGCAGACTTCACTTGACTTCTTCCCTTTCTTCTTTTTCATCCTTTTTTGATTTATTAGTTGGTAAAGAACAAAATTGTCAATTTGTTTTATTAAGGTTGAGGTGGCCAGAAATACTGGTTCACATCATCAATGACTAAGCTTTTTGTTTCTGTTTAGACAACCATCATACTGCCCTGACTGTCATACTACGTATCACAGTCCTGGAAGGAACACAGACCTTTCAATTGTTTAGGCATTAATCACATTTTCTCTAGGGCTTTGTCTCTTGAACGTAGACAAGTTGGTTATTTGCTTTGGAGGACAGTCTTGGTTGTTTTAATTGAGGACATCTCGCTATTTCAGAAGATTTTTTGGCTACTTAACACCGCCCTGACAACAATTTTTTGCACTTTTAAAGTTGCTATGAAGTTGCTGAGATCTTATTTTCAGAATCCTTTTTGCTTTATAGAAACGTGATTTGAACATTGTCACAAATGCTACAAGCTAACTAACTAAAGCTAACAGGTCACTCCACCAAAGCAAAATGTCCAAAATGTTTTTATAAAAACAAGTCATATGAACGATAGATTAAGCTTCCAACATAAAGACACTCCATCACAGAGTTGTATCAGTTTTCATCAAATAAATAAGTGTCTCATTGATAATCGGTGTGACGTCTTTGATCCTCCCTACATGTAACTTAAAGCCTCCATGTTTGGAATTCATTATGTGACTATTGCATCTCTCATATTATTCAGATTATTCTGGTGAGTATTTGTTTATAGAAAACTTAAAGCCGAATTGGTTCATGTACTGTTTTTTTTTTCAGCCCATGCCTTAAATTACAATTACACGTTACAGGTTAAGTTTATTATAACAATTATAATCTGGTGAACAATAACTATGACTATCTGTGTTATTCTAACATGCCTGACCCACAATATCTACTGATTAAAAATGGCTACAAATGGAAATATGCAGATATGCAATTCATTTCTGAGAGATATGCATTGTTTGCCTTATGTATATGGATGTGTACGTGTTTGTGTGTGAGCACAAACACGTACACATGGTTTACAACAAAAAACAACATCACAGGTTTACAACAAAGTACTTGTAAGAGAACACAGGATATAAACAGAGCAACTATCAGACAATCAGATATTAAAGACATTGCAGGCAGGGTAAGGTTGGTCTAAGGGGGATTACAGGAGGCCACAGGAGGCCGATAAACCAAATAAAGACTGCTGGTGCTTTCCCCAACCCTTCAGTCCTCATTCAGTCTGCACTAGATGGTCTGATAGCCACTTGTAAACATGTAGATCCATAATTCTGAGCACTGGCCATCAATGGGGCTAGGAAGAGACTGAATTAGATGTAGCCCGTTGCTTCCACACATAAAGCACTTTGATAAATTCGAGGGAGGACCAGATTAGGTTGGAAACAGCGAATGAAGACGTAAATCTGAATGAGAAATGGGAATTTAGGGTCACGGCTGCCATGGTCACTGCATTCTTTGTTGGAGAAATATGGTGTTTTGAAGGTGAACGGTGCATCTGAGTATCAGAGTCATGTATGGTGAGAAGAGACAGAGATCTGTAAGTGTTAATAATAATTAACACAGCAGAACTGCTACGTGAAGAGTTGTTCAACATCAATTTGTAAATGTCAAACATTTCACCTCATGTACATTCACCATGAAAACAGCAAAAATACAGTCAATCTTGTTCATGTTCAAATACGTAACAAGACTACGAGTCTACACAGCCACGCTAGTGGCTCTGAAGGGCTGTACTCAGGCACAGTGGTGCTTTGAGCTAACTGCTGCGGTTAAGATGCTAACATGCTCAGTAGCTGCTATTTCGGTCCCTAGAGGCACACTGCTAGTTTAGCTGATGAGTAGTAGCTGAAAATAGTTATTTATAAAATACTGCACATACAAACTGAAACTGGCATTCGTATAATTAAAAAAAAAGTGCTGGGTTATATTTTTTAGCTGCTGTATGCAGAGGTGTTCACTAAATAGTCCTTTGTAACCACAGAACTTGTCACACAGAGCTGTCATGTTTGTTTTGTCCAATGCTGCTTCCCAGGCCAATTACACAGTGATTCGTGTATTCTGGTGTCTCAATACAAAACAAGGAGTCTTCAATGGGTAAAGTTGAGGGGGAGCAGATGTGTCTGCGTATATATTGTATGCATGCTTGTGTTAAAGCATATTACCGCCAACTCAACAAGGCATTTAGCCATATGTTGGGTGTCTGCCCAGTCCTCGGTGTCTCTGTCGACAGCTCTACCAACAGGGCATGACCGTTCACGCTGTATTTTATCTGTTGACTGATGAGGGAGTGATCACCTCTGAGGAGAAAACCCGGTCTTAAAAAGTCATTAGTCTTGATTAGCTATCTTCGTAATTATTCATTTTAAAATGAGCAGGAACAAATGCTGCTATCTGGTCTGGCAACTGCTGACCGCACAAGTTAAAAAGCTTGAAAAACAAAGAAAAAACACACAGTGTTGTGTGAGTACTGATGAGCGACCAAAGCGAGAAAAAGTACAGAATTATGAGCAAGTGAGAAGTTGAAGCATCTGTGTTATCATATCTAATTGTATAGTTAGTTTAAACAGAAAGATGAGGCATTAAAATTAATACAGAAGTGGAGAAAAAACTGAAAATACAGAATAAGACTGTTGGTCGTGACTATAATGGGCATAATCAAGAGATTCAAATGAAAACGAACATAAATGGCATAGTAAAGTACACAAAAAGACCTAAGACAAGTTGGTGTAGCCAACTTTTTTCTGATTTGTTACCCCACAGGAGTCGTGCCATGTTGCTGTGCCAAAGTAAACATGCACTCCTGACACAGGCCTTTCAAATAAATAGTCAAAGAAGCCAATTCAAACCTACTAGGATGTTAACAAGACAAGATAAATGATTGTATTATTACTAAATTCAACAGAATAAATGTTTAAATATATTCCTTTGCTTTCTTGTTGTTACTAAATGTTTACACAGTATGAAATATACGTACAAAGACAGTCAGAGTTTTGGAATAATTGCTGAATAAACTTTTCTCAGACACACTCTGAGTGCAGGACCATTTTAGGACATTTTAGTGCTCTATGTGAGACATCCTGAGGGGATCAATGCTTTTATTATAATACTCTTTGGCAATTGTAATAACAGAGGGTATATTAGAGGGTAATAGAGTAATCCCACGCAGACACAGGAAGAAGATGCAAAGACTTTTGCTTTGAGCGTGGCTTTTCGGAACAGGTATAAACACTTTCGGCTTTAGACTGAAGCCCTTCAGCCAAGGCGGCCGCCTACAAGTGCAGGTGTCTACTTTGTATCAGATGTGGTGTCATCCAGCTCTGTGATGACCGTCTGGAAGACACAGACAGTATATTATAGCATGTAGTATGGTATATTCAGAAGAATCATTCTAACCCTAACCCACATTTTAAGCTTTAACTCTAATAGAACTGTTTAAAAATAGCAGAAAGGGGATGAGTTGGTGTGGTGGGTGGATACACTTTTGCTACAACTCTTGCTACAATTCATTGTGGGTGCATGACTGATATAAAAAGAATATCAAACTTATCCCTATTCTATGTACTAAATTGCAGCGCCCTGTGCATTTGAAATCAATATAACAATGGAGTGGAAAATTACTGATCCAGCCAGTATTTGGAGTTTGTATACAACAGCCCATTTTTATCATGGCCACATTAAAAAACGAAACATGTGTTGCAGCCACACATCTCTGACCAGATAAAAGATAGAATAGTGTGTTTTAACTATCCCATGCATTAGCATATTTCAGTCCTGCTGATAACACAGTTGTGTTTCTGGCTGATTCTGTGATTCAGAGTAATATCTGCAAGATCAGAGATTGGGAACCTTCGGAGTTATCATTGCCTCTTTTATAGATATTATGGTCCCTAAATGAAAAAGCATACTGAGGAGTAACAAATTCATTTAAAGTCCCATGAAATCCAAAACCTAAATTGATCTCATTTTGAAATCAAAATGTTTACAATTTACAGTGAACTTTACTATATACCAGCACATGGGAATAACATTTGGAATCTGGGGCAGTTAAACTGTGCACTTAAAATGAGTCTAAAATATCATGAGCACCAACTTAACTTTCCTCTCCATGATCTGAAAACAGTCAGGTTCACAAAAACAGCCTGCCTACACAGCAACCTTTGTTCCTACGTCCCCCAGGAGTGCTGCCCCCCCACTGTTAATGCAAAACCACTTTATTCACACAAAGGCTTGAATCCACCGACAGCAAATACATCATGTTCAGGTCCCCGTTAGCCCATTCAGGACAATGAAGGAGAGATCTCAAATCTAAAGAGGTCAAGCTGCTACAAATTAAATTAGAACGCAATTTCCTAGAACTTTTGAGGGGACGTGGGGTGGTTCTGTTGACAGTAACACATGCACTGCAGAAATGTATATTTGTCTTTGTGTGTAATAATTGACCATGTAAGTGATTCATCATCGTACATTCCTGTCAGCTGTATTTGTGATTTTTCTTGATTGAGCTGACTGATGTAAGGTCCCCTGAGGCTCAGTGCGTGAGGGTGTACGGCCTCACGATAAAGTCCTGTTTACTGTCAGCTTCAAGAGAGACAGCAAAGCTCTGCATGGCCAAGAGAAGGCCTGTGGTGGTACCCAACTACAGCGGTCTAACAGTAGGATGAATAATAGGAAGTTTAAGCCAATGTTTATGGCGTGTAGGTTTGATTTAAGGGATGGCAATGATTTGTTGTTCTCTTTGTTGTTTGGTGAATGCTCCTGAAATTGATGATCCCCTGACATTTCCTCTAGCGCCATCAGCAAGCTTTGACAACTATTAGACAACTATTACATCAGCAATTAGCAATGCCATTTTTAGCATGTAAGCAAGTTGACATTATCAGTGTACTGTACTGCTAGGCACCACTATTCAATTCAATTCAATTTTATTTATATAGCGCCATATCATAACAAAGTTATCTCAGGGCTCTATCGCATGGAGCAGGTCGAGACCGACTTCCACACACACAAAGACCCAACGATCCCACCATGAGCAGCACTAGGCGACAATGGCAAGAAAAACTCCCTTTTAACAGGTAGATAACTCGAGCAGAACCAGACTCTAGGTAGGCGCTCATCTGCCTCAACCATGTGGGTTGGAAACTATGCCAAGTACACTCTTACAGAGTCGCTAGCATGGCTGTAGACTCTTAGTCTTGTTAACGTTCACCTTCACACACCAATGTCTTAACTATGTGTAACATTACAGGAAATCTGCACAAACATGGTTAATTCAATGGAGCTATAATCGATACTTTTATACATATATTTATGTATTGAATTGCAATTTAGTTTAAGCTATAGATTCTGTGGTGTGTGGCATTGGTTTATGTTACATATTTCTCCCTACACAAATAAACATTAAATAAATAAATCAACTTTTTTCACCTTTCCACCAAAACTTGTTACTGGCACTTTGTGTTCAGTACTTGTTCCCCCTGGGTGGATACTGTAGTGTATGACGACGGCTGATGATGTTATCACATTCTGTGTATATTTGATGAGGAATTATACTTACGGTAATGTCCACGGAAGACCAGAGGGCCTCCAAAAAGATGACATATTGGTGATTGCGTCTGCTTTGAGATCAACAGGAGATGGCTAATGTCGTAGTAAAAACAAACCACCTTATCATGACTGGAATCTATCACTAACACTTTGCCTCTGTTTGGACAAAGTCATACCCTACAAACGGTGTAATAACAGGCTTTTTTACGTATGGCTTACGGAGTGTTTCCTTTCCTCATCAGGACCAGATGGCATCAGCAATTAGTTAAGAACATGATCTCAGCTGGAAAATGGTGGCTTTCACAGTCAAAGCCTCTTGTGCCTTATTTACCTGTAGTTGATAACAATGCAACACAGATGGTTTTCAACCTTGTAATAGTCATATAATAAATATAGTAAAGATATTTATGCCCTACAGTGTTTATTATAGTTGTAGTAATCACCTTTGAGATGATTTTCCCTGAAGCTACCTGACTTTTCAGCCGGAACTGTTTATTTTAGACACTCTGAATATACAAGAGAAAAGTTTCATTAGGTTTGGCAAAATTAACCTAATGTGTGTTGAAGGTGTAAAAGAAAATATGAAACATGCTTAGGTAGAGGACAAAAAAAAGAGCCTTTCAGAAGTCGATCAGCATAACATATGAAGCCAGCGGGGACTTGTGTAGGTGTACGGAGCTCCAGGCGTCTGCTGCCAGCTGAGCAAACAACACCACAGGAGGAAAACAGTGGGTCACAGGACAGAAAGTGGAGGGAGATAAAGGACATTTACACTCATTGTTTGCATAAGGAGAGATATATAAGACGGATGGATAGAAGACGGAGTGGGTATTATTCCTGCAGTGTAGTGAGCGTGTACCATACATGATAAGATTATTGAACATCTCATTCTAAAACAATGGGCTTGCTGGTGAAACAACCACCGCTCTTCTGGGAAGGTTTTCCACAAGATTTTGGAACCTGGCTGAACCTGAACCTCAGCCACAAGAGCATTAGCGAGATTAGTGAGGGTGAGATGTTGGGCGATAAGGCCTGGCTTGCAGTCTACGTTCCAGTTCACCCCAAAGGTGTGAAGTGGGGTTCAGATCAGGGCTCTGTGCAGGCCAGTCAAGGCCTTCCAACCAAACTGGGACAACCGTTTCTTTATGGACCTTGCTTTGTTCTTAGGGAAGAATACTATTCATTTCAATGTAATTTTATGCTGTAATGTCCACATACTTTTGGCCATGTAGTGTATGTATAAAGAAATTAGCAAATAATTTTGCAGCCTGCCATAGACATAGACTTCTGCAAGACACAGTGCCAAAAGATGGTCAGATTAATATAAAAATTCTAAATTTAACATTTTCGTCGTGACTGAACAGGTCATTATTCAGTGAGGTGGTTTTCTGGATGTAAAATATTGCAGTCTTGCACTTCAGCAAGTAAAAACAATATGAAATGAAGACATGAATGTTTTTCAGTAACTAACATAATGATTCGTCCACAGCTCTGTAAGATTCTGCTGTCAAGTTGATACAGAGCAGAGATGGATTTTGCTATAATGAGAGGTCCTTAACACACAATTAACACAGTTAGTATGATTTCTTTCAAAACAATAACTCATCACCCATCATACTTACACTCTGAATTTATTTTAGGAGGATGAAGAGAGCATCGGATGCATATGCCAGAACAAATACGGTCATTTGACGTATAAATTACCCCAATTTTCTCTCTCTGTGAGGTGAGAAGACTATATAAACATTCCATCCTGCTGTCAAGACAAAGTGTCTCAGTGAAATCTGTATTTATTGAAAAGTGAATGCTGGAATTTTACCAGATATAATTCATCACACATATACAGTACCAGACGATGAAACCGGACAACATCTGGGAAGACAAGCTTATATTTTATGGATGATGCTTCACAGAGGATGGCCAAAGTTGCATCAATAACTTGATGTCATGGCACAATAAACATTGATATTTTGCTGTAGACTGTATTTTAGTAGCTGCAGTAATGATGAGATGTGATTGTAACTTTTACTTTATATTCTATTTTCAAAAGTGGCGCAGCCATCTATTGTTTCAGTGTACCTCAACGTCAGAGTGGTTGTTGGAAACTGGCTTAGAGATTTGTTGTCATTTTGATGATCACAGAATATGTTTCAAACGTTAAAAGTGATACAGTTGTAGCCCTGGATAGATCAGATAATAGATCAGACATATGGCAGAGTAAAGCAGAAGAGAGGAGTACATTTGTGCAAAATATAATCACTTGCTTCTAATCTCAGTGTGTCAGACAGGGAGTCTGCTTACCTGCACAGTGTTTACAAGAAAACCTGGAATCCCCCTTCTGAACAACAAAAGGTGGACGTGTGCGTGTGCAAGTGAGCTGTGTTTGTATGTGTGCGTGTGTGTGTGTGTGTGTGTGTGTGTTGTATGTGTTGTGTGTCTACATGCACTACACATCAGCCTGTTGTCTTGACTGTATCTCTTATTCATCTAGGTGTGACCAGCTCTGCTTGGAGCCTGGCCTCCTGATCTCTCCCAGCTCCCCAACCTCAGCGAGGTCGGGAGGGAGAGAGAGAAAGAGAGAGAGAGAGAGAGGGAGGGAGCAGCCCTGACCTCCGGCGCTCAATGCGGAAACAATGGCGACGCGCCTCAGGGTGACAGCAGGAGACAGGAACAGGCACAAACACAGGAACTGTCCGTTCTGCCACTGAGACAGACCTGCAGAGGCCTGAGAATCTGTTGCAGGAACTGTATCTCTCTCTCGCTTCATTGCTCTCTCTCTCTCCCTTTTTCTACATGCCCTAATATGACAAAAAAGTAACACACTTGTTGATTGTATGCTGTTATTAGCCAGTGGTCCCAAAGGGAGCTGTTCCGAGCGCCACAGAGTCGTAGGGAATGAAGCTGGGATATTTTAAGACACAATAATGGTCTCTTTCAGCACATATACCTTGCACAAGATCTCAAAAGTTTCATTCCAATATAAGATCAACTGTTTAACAAGACTGAAGCTGTGTCTCAATTCGCATACTTCGAGTGCACAAGTGCATTCACACTGACAATTATGGCAAAATGTGGTTGCGATTGTTACGGCAAAAAGTAAAAGCACATTCCTTTTCATACATTTTTAAAATAACTCAATTGAATTCAAGTGAGCAAACGAGCCAGCAAGTAAAAGCCCGTTCATAGGTCTAGTCGTTGAGATATTTCAGTCACGCTGTAAGCATGGCTAAAGTGTTAATCGCAATTTATTGATTCACTGACATAAATCTATTTTTTTTTAAGTACAGTAAGAAAGCAATTTCCAAGGCTGACTAAATCTGATTTACTGAGTAGAAATACAATAAAGGGATTTCAAGGCCATTTATAAAAACCTTTACAAAAACAGCCTGGTCCGTCAGAGGTCCTCACGGATAACAAGGAACAGAAAACAAAAGGTAGAACACGTGTGTGTGTGTGTGTGTGTGTGTGTGTGTGTGTGTGTGTGTGTGTGTGCCCTACACTCATACAGTATGTAGGGAAGTCTAGATGGAAATACCAGGCAATATCCTGTCAGTTCATAGCAGAAATAATGAATGACATGCTCCAGTTGGTAGTTAAAGCAGGGTGTGGCCTGTGCTGAACAAATGGGCCTTGAGTTTGAACTGAAATACCAAGATTGTATCTGATTCCTTGAAAGTATATCAGGTTGTGCAAATCAACTTTAACTTTTTACTTGACCCGCACAAATAAAAACTTTCAACACTAAATAGTGAACAAGCGCTACACAAATACACACAAATAACAATTTTTGGTTTTGTTTTTCCACATCTTGTTTTCACAAATAAGTTTGTTTTCACAAGGTTGTGGGTTAGGACACACACTGCTCACAAAGCTCCTGTGCAGTTGCAGTTTGTTTGTTTTTAAAGTCCAGATAAAGCTGGACTATTGATTTGTGTGTAATTATCTCATAATTTTAACCATATGAAAACACCTACTTTAAATGAGCTATAGCCAGTCGTAGCTTAATTCATCTCATGCGCAGCTTTATGAAGAGGTATTAATCACTGATGTATAGTCTGTATGTTACCATAACAATTTTCTTCCCCAAGGTCACAATTATTTAGGGGAAATGATGTTGACAAATGAACGTGTACCGAGCTCATTTGTCAACAGTTTCACTTTGTGTAATGGGAACAGGAATAATAAGAAGTTTCTGCGGTTTAGCTGCTGTCTTAAAAAAAAAAGAATGAGGTCTTAATTTACACATGAAGCGTTTGATTTTTCCATTTTGGTCCTTTCAGCAATCAGCTGCACTGTCTCATTAACGGTGGGTTTTGTGAGAGCCGACATGCTTGTGAGCAACTCTTTTCCGGCAGAGATTTCTATTTCTCTCTGAGGAAGTCAGATCACTAACATTATGCAGAGTGTAGAATAATGTATGTGCCAAAACTGTGAACTAGTCACAGGGAACTTGGCTTCACATTTATTGCAGTAAATTACTTCGCTGGAGAAGAAAATACAGGGAAATTCAGCCAGACAATAAAGAAGCCCAGAGAGAAGTGGTTTTATTCATTGACACCGATCCACCGATCCAAGTCCAAACTAAATAAATTTCACTTCTCATATGGTGTCAAAAGGTTGTCTAATATGGTGCTGTGAGCTAATGCCAGCATACTCAGTGTGACTTGAGGCTACATTAAAACTACAGTAACTGATTTATTTGACCACTTGGGGGCAGGGAAAGAAAGTTGTGAACACAACATAGACATTTAACCTTTTAAGTGAATATGGTTTGCTTTACACACCCACCAGTTACAGAGCAACATTATCATCCATTTTGACTTGTGTTTCCAGCCACCTGGCAAATGTTAGTCCAATATTCACTTTCTTTTAACCTCTGTTTTTGATTTTTACCAACTTCCAATATCTGGCTGTTTAGCTCCTAAATGCTCCACTATGCTCAGCTAGTCGCTAACTTTGTCTGGTAAGGGCCCTAAAACCAAAACAATCAGCTGATATAGCTGCAATAAAAAAAAGTACAGGAACACTTTCAGTTCCTGCTGGGGTCTGTTAAAAATGTATGCTGCCACAGCCTTCATTGTTTGCATTCTCGCTGTATTTCATTGCCTATTCTACATCTAGAATCTAGCTCACAGTCTATTCTATATACATACTGTATACTGCATCTCATAAACTGTAGTTTACACAATGGAGCTGCTGATAGTGGTACGATTAAGCTATAAACCTGCCAACCGTTAATATACACCAAAACGCTTACTTCCTGTCTTGCACATTGTGCTGTATTCAAGGTAAGTACATGAAGCCTTGAGGGACAGCGCTACAATAACTGACCAGATTACATCACTCAACACCCAAAGGGCACCTACCACCCCACCTCACACCCTCCTGCTACCTTCCTCCCTCATCCAGTAATGTGGCATTGTTCATTATTGATGAGATTGACCTTGAGAAAATCCCCCGCAGCTCTTTAGTGGAGACTGTCAGTCTGACGAGTTCTGCCAAGGTAAACACAGTTAATCAGCCAATCAGTCTCCTTCTTGTCCATCTGACACCTGTCCAATAAGGAAGCAGACTGTTTTCAGCAATCAGGAGAGTAAAACTGGAATGGCACTGGGAACACTGGGGACATAACGTTTTCAGCATAGAGTAGTCTTCCTCCCTCCATTCTGTTACTGAGGCCGATGGCTGAGTCGCATTCCTCTTTTCAGCAGGAACCCCCCCCCCGCTGGGTGAGGCATCGCTTTCAAAGAATTCAAATGTGTAGCGTGGCCCACATGGCTTTTCTGTGTCGGTCGGGTGTGAGAACCGGTCCTGCACGCTGGCTCCAGTGTGTTTTTGTGGAGGGAAATTGAATGACAAAGACTGGGAGATGTACAGCCCAGTGTGTCAAATGGGTGCAAACGTTGTACATATTAACCCATGAACTTTGCTGGGTTCCCTGTGAGGGTGTTAATTCAATGTGTTGCCTACAGGTCCCCTATCACATGTATGCATATCACTTAATTAACCTTATAAGGACAAATGGATCTGGACTTTTCCTTAAAAGTAATCAATTTTTAAATGTCCCCCCAGTGCTTTCTAAGTACCCAGACACAAAAATAGAAGTTTTTTTTGTTGTGGATTCCCTGGTGAAAGAATGCTGTGCTGTAAAAAAAAAAAAAGGGAAAATAAAATTTGAGTCTTGTTCAGAAGAGGAAATATTTGGGCTGCGTGTATCAAACTAGGAGACATTTCACCCGAGAACACAATGGATGTTGTGATGCCGATTATGCATTGTCTATTGTTAGATTCACCCTGTGTTACCCCACAACACATCCCCTACACTATTACTGGAAAAAACATTGGGTGAACCAGTGAATCCCTAACTCTTTGTTTTCAAAATCATCCCACTAGTGAGATCTTTGTGTGGCCTCGGCCTGCGTTACCAGGCGGTGGGACTCGACGTTCCCTACAAAACAATTGATGAAACAGAAGATGGCGTGAAGCATGTCCAACAACATGGCATCCCAAACTAGTGGGGCTTACAGAGCAGATCTCCTAGTCCTTCTTTTTGCTTACCTTGAAAGTTTCCTTGACAATTTTTCATTAGCTCTGCAGACTGCTAATCTTAAATGTATAAATCCTATTGTATGTTTTAGTTTTGCTATGGTTTAACTGTATGGTCTTTTACGGTTGCCCCATGTATAGACTTATTCTACACTCATTTAGTTTTTTCAAATAAATGCTTGTGTTTAAAAGAAAGACACATACATTGTGTCAAAGTCCAATTTGTGCAAATTGAATCTAACACATTTTTGCACTAAACTAAGACAGTCATCAAAGCGCCCTATAAAAAAAAGAGCTGGTGTATTTTCTGTTAGCAGGAATCCATTGGATTTCCTGTCTTTTGTGGCTTTCAACCAAATTTCACTTACAAAATAGGATTTCCCATCACTAATATTTAAGGCGTCTAATCAGCCTTAAGGTTTGTCCCAACTCCATGTGTTTTAGATTTCCTTGGAGACATAGTGGATAAGAGATATAGAGGGGATCAGTGAATGTCGGGGGGGTAAATAAAGCTATATGCTGCAATGCAGAGCTCAGCGGAGTATCCTCCGCGCAATTAAAATGTTCTGGGTTACAACAAAGAAAAAACAACATCTGTTTAGTGATAAAAAAGCACACGGCCCAACAACTATATTCAAAATTCTGTTTAGTTTTGACCAAAATGAAATATACATTGAAAAACAACGCAAAACTATTGGGCTCACAGGTGTGTTCACAACAGCACACTCTTTTCAAAGTAATTGTAAATGCCAACAGTACATTCCCACTGCACTGCATCATGACCATGAGTCAACCTGCAGTGTTTTGAATGTAGCATAACCCCATAATTCAGTGAAGTCTAATTGTAACATACAGTAGACGTATGACTATTTGTTTCCCATGTCTCATTACTTTGTCTCATAGGTTCTCTCCATCCTTCCCTCCCATCCACCTGCACATTCTAATGAGGTGATTGCAGCACTCAAATACCAGACTGTGATCACATCGCATGCCTGGCCCATGTTTACGCTTTCCTCTCTTTGTTGGCCCCGCAGCCTCGCAACACACATGGAGGCCCGGGCTGTTTTCTGCAGGCGAAAGCAGGGAGGTGTGTTTCTAATTATAAACCTGATGCAGGGTTAAGCAACCTCTCTGCAGGCCACTACAGCCACCAGGATTTATGGTCCCAAGGTCCAGGCTCCCACCCTGAAACCCACCAGTGATGCAAAACTGTTCACTTTCTGCGGCTATAAATCAGAAAAGTAGCTGCCAGTCTATAGCAAACTGATAGTGTTGTATCCTGCAGGAGGTGAGACAACAAATCTGCTCCTTGCACTCTCGTTACATAAATGTGTCACTTTAGTGCCTTTAATCCTGTGGGTCTCTCAATATTAAACTTTATCTTTAGTAGGGTTGACAGATGTTTATAACATGTTACGTGTATGCATGTTACTATCAAATAATATATATCGTCAGTTCATGTTAGAGGAAACTAGCCATATATTTTGACAATGATAGGCCAAGAATGCCAATGATTTTTATATAATTGGTCACGGTCAAACACATTATGTCACTGAACAAAAACAAAATCACAAAATATCAAAGGCCTACACTGTTGCTACCATCCCCAAATAGTCTTTAAAGAACACACTGACCCTAACAACTGAATCGAGCCACAGTGAATCTAACTGGATTATTTTAGCCTGAGCCTTTTGATTATTAAAAACAAGAGGAAATCCTTCACAGACAGGAAGGTTTCCCTTTTGTGCAATGAAGATCCAAAATATTGTGCCAAAAACAATCTGGAATGTGGTAAACAATGTGAGGGAACAAACTACTTACATGATAGATGTGTGATTACCAAGACCTGGCATGGCAGGACACTTGGTCATAACCGTGTCATGTAAACTCCAGGGAGCAGTGGCCTTAGTTTAGCTCTTACAGGGAGTGATACAAACATCATAGTATCCAGGTTGCATTGTGATAAATGTCTCTTTGGGAAAAAACAAGCAGTCAGGCATACTTAAGAGTATTACACATCAGTTCTTAAAAGCTGCATGCACCTTCCGACATATTGTTAATGACTAATGAGTCAGAGAAAAGCAGGCAAAATCTTCATAAACACAGGAAATTGTATTGAATATAAAAGCAAAAGCGATGGAGTCGAGGTCAATGCAATATTGTTGATCATAGGAAGTTTGTCTCGGTTATTAACAATGACAAAAACAAACAGAGGTGGGTCTGCAGGTGGAGGTTTTGGAGCAAGACAGCAACAAGTAGAAGTGGGGTTTTCCTACAGTGGAGCAGGACTCTCCAGGGCCCTTCAGGACATGAAAGAAGCCCTCAGGGCTGCCAGAATCCCTTTCAATACGTGGAGGTTTTGCAGAGGAAAAAACTCCAATTCAGGACCTTTGTTCCTTTGTTCATGTTCTCAAGTGTTCTTCTGGGAGCCCATAGGTGAACCGAGGGTGTTCTTTATCTAGGGTGTGACTGCAACCACACAATAACATCCAGTTCAAACCCTATCTGCTGGACGATTCAGGCCGAGCAGATGCATAGGTTAACACAGCACGGTAATGTAAACAGGGAGCCATAGGAAGACGAACCATACAAAATATGACAGTGACGTGTAAACTGTACAGTCCCTGTGCAATCTAAGTTGGTGCCAGAGCGGGACACATGTTTATGTGTTTGCATCCGAGGCATCATACTGAAAAAGCCACAAATAAACAATGTGGTGATATAACGAAGTAAACAGTGATATGGGTTAACAGTTACAGGGGAAAGTTGCTGCAGAGTTTGCTGAAGTTATATATTGTTACAGCACTTACTATTCATTTATCAGTGATATATCAGGGAGCAAGGCAGCAGGTACTGCCTGGAAAACAATCACCAATGCCGCTTATGAAATGAGCCAGCATCCTACTGCTCCACCCGCATTGCTGGCGTTGTTCACATCACTCTGCTCAGATGCCAAATAAAATTGTATGAGCGTTTTCATTTTTAGATAAATTACATGGAGTCTAGTGACACCTGGCGGTCAAAACAATACACTACAATACACTCTGCTTGTGGTTCCACAGGGGTACAGCGGCTCTATACTTCATCTTCCAGATAGTAAATTTAAGATTTTGCACCTTATTTTATCTTGCACTAGTCTTATTTTATTTTATTCTATAATTTTTATTTTATTGCTCTTAGATTTCTTTTCTGCACAGTCGGGGATCCTCCCAGAAAAAAATAATGTAACTGCTGTTGTACATGTATGACTGCGTGTGACCAATAAAGAACTTTTAATTTTGTCTACTCTGCCATGGAGGAGGAGATCGAGAAGAACCAAGACCATCCTCACATCACCCAAATCTATTTCCCTGCGAAGCTTCACTGGCGCGAGGCTCTGGCCCGTGACTTTGAGTACTTCTATAGAGGACAGGGAGGGCCAGGTCAGCAGAAAGCACACTGGGGCAGCATGTCGGTCTCAAGACATAAAGGACACAAGGTGGAGCCTAAGACATAACTGGCCTTTTCACCTGGTGCCTGAAATTAAGACATGAAATCACCCATTTCCAAAAAAATTTGATCAAAAAAGAAAAAAGGGGAAACAAACCTTTGTTTAATAAATAGTAAATAGGCAACAGTCCCCATTAAAAATATCACTTTTAAACATTGTATCCCCTACAGTATATTGCACAGTGAACACATCATACTGAGAACATTGTGATCTGTATTGGATTAATCTTTAACTTTAATTTACTATTTTTCATGAAGAACAGATCATTCTCATAATAATAACTGAATATTTTGAACAGAATGATTAGGAGAATTCACTGGTGATTATTTATGTCCACATCCATACAGTTTGAAAACATTATTTATAAGTTCCAAACACCTTCTCAAAACCTTGTTTGTCCACCACACGTCCAAAATGAGTGGAGAAATACATCGTCTGTGGACTGCTGTATGTCTTTAGTTTCAATATCCTCTCGTTTATGGAGTCTCCTGTATCCCCAATGGTCATGACATCGGACACAGGCAGGTAGATATCATGGCGCTTCCCCCAGAAGGTGAGGTGAGACACTTTGAGCGTGGTCTGGGACGGGTCCAGGTACATCATCCCCACAACCCTCCTAAAGAAGTGACTGGCAGTGTACAGCATGACACCAGCAAACAGTGCTATCCCCGTTGTGTAGCTGACAAGAAAGAAGGGGACGTCTCCCAGGAGGTAGAGGATGAACACTGGGGGCAAGATGACCGTGGTGATTGCAGTTTGGAGCAGTTTGAGCCTGGACACAGCTCTGAGGAGCTTAATGTACGGCAGGGTGTAAATCATAGTGTACTTCTGTGTGGACAAGTCCGAGTACCTTCCCAGGGCTGTGATTTTAGGTATAAGGAGTCCATGGCAGCTCTGCTGGATGGGCGTAGGACCTGGTGAATGAGGCTGCACAACGTAAGGTACCCGAGCTGTGAGTAGACATGATCCTCTGGCACAGGACAGAATGTGGGAGGTTAACCTGTGCAACAGCACTGACCTGATCTGTAGAAAAATAGCATCAAACAGATACATCTTACACTTCACAAGAGCCAAAACAATTAGCAGATCAATTGAGCAAATTAATATGAGCAATAAATCATATGCAACCGTTTAATTTGAATAAACTTCTTCATTAGAGGTAAAGTAGACATAACTAACAATGCACATGTAACAATTATTGTGTAAGTATAATGAAACCAGAGTTAAACAACTCCTGACTGATTTGTCATTCATTCCAGGTTAGCTTATGTGGCTAATAATTCAACTTTCACATTTGTTTCTGATCTCTTGCAGCACAGTGGAAGCAATATAAGAGTTTGAGAAAGAAAGAGACTCACCATGACCGACGACATGCTAAATGGAAAAAGGAAAACAAAGAAACACGAATCTTCTTTTTAAAAATAAGAGACATACCAAAGGAAACACAACTGTTAGGTAACCGGAAGTGCACACAAGGCGTCTGACCCGGATGTACTAAAAAAATTTAACCTTTTTGTTTCTTTCTTTTTTAATGTTTTAATTTGCTCGTGTGCCCCCCCTGTGGGAAGGATGTCACGTATTACTTTTATTACATTTATTTGAGATTTTATTTTAAATCAAACACGAACCTGATTGCGCAAACAATACGTAACGTGCTGTCACATCCGCCGCAGAGAGTAACGTTAACTAACTGAAAACAGTTCTTCCTATTTCTTGTGGTAACTTAATATCAGGTCAGTGACAGGTATTCTCCAGTACTAAGTGTTTTATTCATCGGTTTTAGTGGCAAATGTTATCACATATAGCATGTCCTTATTTCAAATAGGGCGTTTGAAAGTAACGAGTTAAGACGGGTAGCTAACGTTAGCTAAGGTCCAGTTAACGAGCGGCGGTGAATTTGCTGCCCGGTGCCACTTTCTGTTCTGTGACACAGTCAAGTCACAAAGACACGAGAGGGCAACAATGCTGCAGCTGGGAGATGAAGTCCTCCTGTACTCGTTCGTCTTCTTGGTGGTCCTGCTGGGGACACGGAGCCCGCTGTGGACAGCCGCCGTCACCACCTCCCTCTACCTCTTTATGGTCATGTTCCGGTTCCCGCAGGTACCGACCGACCGAGCCCGGCAGGTGCTTCACCCGGTCAAGGGCGCGGCGGGCTCCGGTAAGGTGTCGGTGGTCGCTCACCGGGGCGGTGGGCACGACGCACCGGAGAACACCATAGCAGCCCTCCGGGAGGTGAGAGGAGAGTGGAGGGTGTTTTTGTGTGTGTGTGTGTGTGTGTGTGTGTGTGTGTGTGGCTTTATTCCCCACTTCACATGTCCTGAGACGGTTCTTTTCATTCACGTCCTCCCACAGCGCGTGCTGTCAAGGTTACAAGGGGCGGAAATATGCTGAAATATGTCATATCTTCGTCCCAGACAAAAAAGACAAATAATGCCACAGTGCTATAAACTGTCAGGGAGTTACATTTGTATTAAATGGGGAAGGAAATATCAGGGCATCATGTTCCTTTTAACCACTGGGGAAACACAACATTTTAACATTCTGCACAATAGCTGAATTGAACTGTAGAATCCATAACAGGCCAGTAGTGTATAGTATAGTGAATGTTTGGACACTCCTGTGACCACAAAGGATGGCTCAACCAATACTGACTATTTTGAAGGGCGACACCGATATAGAGTTCTACCTGTAGGCCAACATACACCAGTACCGATATATCTTCAGTAAGATGATGAAGGCTGATATATAAGGAAGTATAAAGTTTTTATGTAAGTCAGTGTCCCTATTAGGTTAAAGTTAGGATTCAAACTGGTTTTTGAGATTTTGACAGAACGCTCCTGAAACACTTAGCTTACTACCCTCCCATTTGTCTGTCCCGCTCTAGGCCAGTAAGAACGGGGCAACAGGCGTGGAGTTGGACCTGGAGTTCTCAGCAGACGGTGTCCCAATACTGATGCACGATGAGACTGTGGACCGGACCACCAACGGGTCGGGACCACTCAGCCAGATGAGACTGTCAGAGTTGGGTAAACTGGACGCAGCTGCTAAACATCGCCTCAGGTAAGAATGAAGGATATAATTAGGAAAGTACACACAAGCACGCAGACAAATAGCCAGGAATCTGTTCAACTCATGCTTCAGTTTTAGGATGTTTTTTGCATACTGATACAATACCAGGTATGTTCTAAAGGGAAGTTACAGCTAAGAAGTATTTACCGGAAACGTACCCAACGGTGACCCCCAAACCGAGTTACATATGAATCGTGAATTTTGTGTATAGTGACACCCCTAAAGTCCTCTTATTAATGTATTAATATTATGTATTAATGTTGCTTTACACTTGAAGTCAGTTGTTGGATTGTTATTATTATCCGCAGTGATGACCTCCTGCGAGAAATGAAAACTGATTGGCAGGCACGGCATTTGAAAAAAGGAAGCAGTGTCTTTTTTGTGTCCTAATAGTAGCGAGCTTGTCAATGCCTTGGAGGTGTGGTAACAGGTAAGGCTAGTCATACGTGGGGGGTTTTTGGAGGCTAAATGAAGCGTTGAGTACTTTGGTCTACATTATATTTTAGTGCTTTGTGACCTTTGTTTGGTTGCATTTACATTTACATTTACATTTAGGCATTTAGCAGACGCTTTTATGCAAAGCGACTTCCAAATAAGAGCTTTACATAAAGTGCATAGAACCATGATGGAAACAACAAGATGTCTCATCAGACTTGTAAGGGCTGGTGATGAATCACAAGTGGTGTAAGTAAGTACATCGCTGCCAGTGGCAGAATCGAAAGAGTATCGAACAGTTTTTCTCTGTACATTATCAAATACAATACATTTAAAGTAAAATACAAGTCCAATACAATGCCATACAATATACTATACTTTGTAGAAACAATGTGTCATTTAAGTGCTGTTGTATTCTCGGAACAAATGAGTCTTTAGTCTTTTCTTGAAAGTGGTCAGACAGGTTGTTTCTCTGATGGATGTGGGGAGATGGTTCCACCACTGGGGAGCCAGACAGAAGAAAAGTCTTGAATGTGAGCGGGCGTCCATGAGAGGTCGAACCGGTTCTGTGAGGCGTACCGTAGTTGGTGGGTGGGGGTGTAAGGCTGGAGGATGGTCTGGATGTAGGTAGGTGCAGTCCTGTTCACCGCTAGGAAGGCCAGTACCAGGGTCTTGACTCTGATACAAGCAGCGATGGGTAGCCAGTGAAGGGAGATGAAGAGAGGGGTGACATAGGTCTACCTCAGTACGTTGAAGATCAGACGTGCTGCTGCATTCTGGATCTTCTGGAAGGGACGGATTGCACAGGCTGGCAGACCGGCCAGGAGTGAGTTGCAGTAGTCCAGCTTGCAGAGCACAAGTGCCTGGACCAGCAGCTGGGTCGAGTGCTCCGACAGGTATCTCCTAATCTTCCGAATGTTGTAGAGGGTGAATCTACAAGATCAGGAGACTGCAGCAATGTGGTCGGTGAGGGTGAGCTTGTTGTCGATGGTGACCCCAAGATTCCTGGCTGAGGGCGTTGAAACGACCGTCGTGGAGTCCAGGGTGAAGGAGAGCTCATGGGAGATGGATGGAGAAGCAGGGATGACAAGGAGTTCTGTCTTAGCGAGGTTCAGCTGGAGGTGATATTCGGTCATCCAGGCAGAGATGTCTGCTAGACAAGCCTCCATCCGAGCTGAGACTCCAAGGTCGGCCGGAGGGAACGAGAGGTGGAGTTGTGTGTCATCAGTGTAGCAGTGGTAGGAGAAACCGTGCGAGCTGATGATTGGTCCAAGTGTGGTGGTGTACAAGAGGAGGAGGGGTCCAAAGACTGAGCCCTGCGGCACACCCGTCGATGGGGGCCGAGGATCAGACACATGACCTCTCCAGGAGACCTGGTAGGATCTACCCTCGAGGTAGGAGGAGATCCACTGGAGCGCAGTGCCGGTGATGCCCAGGTCCAGGAGAGTTGTGAGGAGGATCTGATGGTTGACTGTGTCAAATGCTGCAGACAGGTCTAGCAGGATGATGACAGATGATCTCCCCGCAGCTCTGGCAGACTGGAGGGCATCAGTGACCGA
>JAVQJL010063015.1:0-12406 GCA_036024295.1 Nannoperca obscura | reverse complement strand
TGAAACAACTGGATTGTGTACATCCAGGTAGCATGTGTGCTTTCTTGATGTTGTGTCTTGAAATTGCATTTTTTGGGGCATGCCAGTCAGCCTATGGTAAGATCTGCATCAATGTTTTCAATTGGACTTATGCTCAACACTGTTTGTATGCCACCATTTGTCATTGTCTGTGTTACTATAGCCATTCCAAGTTCCTAAAGCATTCCTGTTTTTCAAAAAGCCTTATCTGCCCCTTTTCTCTTAATATCTCTCTTTACCATGGAGAAATCAATTTATTCTACCAGTTTCAGTGGGAAACTCATTTTGTCATCCTTCAAAATGTCTTAATAACTTTGTTTTCAGTGGTGTTATCATCTGCCCAAAGTGCCCACAAATGAAATGTGTTTACGTTCAAGTGACAAAGCCCTTAACCATAGTGTTGTTACATCGTAAAATGGGTGTATTTTTCAGCAGTGATTGGAAGGTTTTGGAAGGTGCAGACAAATCATGTCATCCTGCCTATTAATGAAAAACAACATATTTTGTAGTTTAATTTTGAGAAATTGTTGTATTATATACTTTTCTTTCAGGCTATTATAGGATAACTTGTGTATTTGCCCAAAATGGACAGGAGCTGAACATATTCCTAATACAGCACCACTGTGCCTCATCTGCCTTTTATTTATAGGAATTTGCACAATGTACTTGTTGCTGCAATATAATATATTCTCAGCTGACCTAGTCAAAATAAATCTTTCTGTCTGCCTCATCTAGGCATTGGCCCTCTGTGTCTCTTCATCTGACATAGTATTTATGTGTAACAATAATATTGAAGCTATCATTGATCTAATTAAAACAAACAATCTAATTAAAATCTACATGGCTCAGTTTTAAGTTTATTTAGCTCTGAAGTCACTGTGGTTGTACATTTGGAAGTCAGCTTTGGAGGATCTATTTAGTTTAGTTTAGTCTATTTAGTTTTTTGTTTCACTAGAAAACTGGGTGCCACAAGTGCTTGTCTGTTGTATCATTAACCCTGCAGGCATTAGTGCTTTGATGCATAATGATTTCCATGTATGAAACAGGGTACAATAGTGATGCATTTGTCCAGTGAGCAAACAAGTGAAGCTGTGGTTTTCTGGACTGTGAGGCTTTTCATCAACATGAGGGAGGAAAGAGTTCCTTGGAAAACTGCTTGCAATTTCCTGTGTTGCAACTGTCACTCTAAAATCTACTCTTGTGTTTGGTTTGAGGGCAATTTTCACTAATATCCTCTGCGACACAACATGAAACCAAATGACAGCAAAGCATGTTTTTAAAATGTGCTCTTGAGGGTGTACAGTAAGTGGCCTATTTGGCTGAAGTGAAAGAAAAGATGGTTATACTTTGGAGTTATGGTTGGCCATTTCTGCCACTTAACCCTAACCCTAAAGATTTTATCTTTAGACGTCTAAGTGTCTTCATATGTCAGAGATGAACACAATGTGCTCCTGATTAAAGCTTATTGCTTCTTCAGTCTGACATAACTCATCAACAAAGGCCCAGCAGTAAAAAAGCAATTGATTTGGTTGGTGGGAGGTCTGAACTCAAGCTGAAATTGGGCATTAAAATGACACAGTCCATTGCTCCCACTCGCAATATTCCTCCTCATGTCAAGGGAGACTCTGTGAGACTGTACAATTAATGCTTACTGGCAGAGACATGCCTCATTCAGTCCTCCACTGCTCCCGTATCCCAGACAGAAACCAGAGAAGAAAAAACAAAAATTACATTATATAATTAAACTCTTGTTGATTTGTGGCTGCATTGTATCTTTAAAAAACAAGGTAATCAAGGGTTATCACAAGGAATAAACATACCTGACAAGAATAATAAATGAAAGAGCAGGCTCCCCTAAAATAGTATTTTTTTGACCAACCTCTACATGTCAGCCCTCTGCGCTTTGCTTTGACAACCTGGCAAGTCCGATTATCATCAGGACTTTGCTGAGGGCTTCAAATGTGCATCTATCCATGTCTCATATCATGGCATTCTAGCAGTCTATTTCCAGAGATTCTTTGGCCATTTCCCCTAACAGTTTTGTTGAAATGAGCCTGCCTGTCTTCTATACACTACACCGTGTATATGTATGTATGTTCAACTGTTGGCTTTGACTACAGTTTAGCCATTAGTTGTCCCCTCTTTAGTAAGAATGCTCAGGCAGAGACACTTTTTTTGTAAATATAGCAGCTTTAAGGAAAGCAAGTATTAGGCTTGAGGCTATTGAAAAATGAAAGGAATGAGTTTGTTAGATGTCTTTGTGGGCACCAAAACCTCCCAGTATTTCCTGCCAAGATGAGGTCAGACGACCTATCGATATGTGTGGTATTCATGTAATACCATTGCTTTTGTTTAGCTCACACTGCACAGAAACATAATTTATTTTGCTTTCCTGGTGATAAATTATGTGTAGAGGAATGTGTGGAGAGAATCTATTATCCGGCTGTTTTCAGTTCAATACAGAAAGGAAGATACATTGACCTATAGTCCTTCCAGGCACAATAATAAGCATTTAGTGGCTCATAATGGAATACAAACAAACATTTCGTTCTCTGAAGACTTTTGCAATTATGAACTCAGTTGTAGTTTTCAATGCATTGCAAATGGTTTTAAAACCTAAGGTTAGAGTGAAGATTGGAGACATAATATAATGCAGCTACTACCTAAATGCAATAATTATATGGCTATTTGGACATAGAAAAATTCACATGCCCTCACCTCATGTTGTTTTGCACTTCTCTGGACTGCAACATGTATTGAAACTGGCCTTAACAAGAGTACTGATCCTGACTTTCCCAAGATGCAACAAAGTAAGATTTTAAGGCTGGAAAGAAAAGAGAGAGCTTGAAAATTCAATCTGCACAGTCAAATTGATGGCAAACCCCTCGATGGCCTGCCATGGAACAGATGGTATTACAATATGAGGACAGCACTATTAACAGATCCATCCATTTTGTGGCTATGTTGGGAGAGTAGCACATCACTACAGAGGGGTTTACTGAGCCAAAATTGTCAGATGGCCACTCCACCTTTCATGTAAAAAGGGAGTTGGTCTTTGCGGAAAAGACAGCATACACAATGATACATTATGTGTTCTGCCATCGCCAAGTGGCATCTTATCACTTTGTTGTCTTTTGATTATCATTAAGAACATGATGTAGAAACCTCCTTTACTAACTTTTATAACAATGTAAAAGACCATATGCCCCCATCCAGACTTTGAAGACAAGAGCTGCGTTTGGAGACCGAATGTGTCAATTGTACAGTGTTCATATTTTGGTATAAAGTCTTTGTCCAGACTTGAAGAACCACTTTGCAGTACCCACTAAAGGACTTGTGAATTATATCCTGTTGGAGAAGAAAGGCAAAGTTAAGTGCTGCATGAATATTTCAGGTCCCCATTGTCTAATTGCACTTAATTAGTGTGATTAAGAATTTAAGGGTTGCTTCTACAGTGAATGTATGAAGTGGTAGCTGTCATTTGTGTTGAAAATATAGCAAAAAGGTCTTTGTTATCAAAAGGCCTGTATGCATTTGCATTTAAAGGTCACCCATTGGAACATTACGTTTATAGGAACGCTGGTAGAGAGGGTGAGAATAATTTTTAAAATTGACATTAATTGCAGGAACTCAAATTGCTCCTTAGCACTCTTGCCTAAAAGCTTCTCCAAATATAGTTAAATGCCAAATATTGATCAAATGCTCACGTCCCAGAGACATCTTGGACTTTCTGTTCTGGTAAGTATCAACTGCCAACAGCAGCTTGAGTACTGCTTCTTTCAAAGTGCATCTGCTAAGTGAATGTCACCAGATATAGTGTTATCATTTATTGCTTAATTAAATAAGTTATAGGCCTATCATTTTTTGGGATTAACATGTAGCTGGAGATAGCAGCTGGTTAGCTTAGTGTAGTATAGTTTCATCTAAAGGTAACAAAATCCCTCTAACAGCACATCTAAAGCTGGCTAATTAACATTTAAATTTAGTTTGTTTAAACAAACAGAGCCAGGCTAGCTGTTTACAGCCTTGAGACAAAATTAGCTAGCTAAAAGAAACCAAATAAGTCATATTTCTGTAAAGCTTTTTGTCTAATAACAGTTTTGTTTTTATTCAAGGGATTTCAAAGAATGTAAGTAACCTAGACACCTATTTAATTTCCTGCCAGTAAATAATTTAATAAGCATCTCCCTAACAATGATTTCATGTCAAGTCAAGGATTTTCTTCCAGGGAAGCACAATTTTATGGCTAACATTTAGCACAACACCTGTTCTGCAAGACACCCTCGCTGCACAGCCTAGAAATGCAAATGCAGACTTCAAAACCTCAGGGGACACAGGTGCCACATTCCACTGGTGGACGGAACTTGATATGAAAACACTGAGACCAGTGTGGAATTATATTTAACTCATTTTCAAACTTCCAAGTGTCACAGTCACTATTCTTCAACATCTCAGCGTGTTAGCTAGTGTCAAGTTTGCTGTCATCATCATGGTTATACCTGCATGATTGTACCAGGCCACATTAATGGTAGGCAAAAACAGGTAGACTACTGCAGGGGGAAACTGGAATGGTAAACCTGGCACAAAGTAAGTTATATTTTCTACACTATATTGTAATGCACAAGGCCTGTTTTGCCCTGCTCCCCCTTAGCCAGTGTGTCAGAGGGAGAACTCAGGGCCGATGAGATGCATTAGCTGGACTATAGGACTCTCTCTGGAAGACTCTGATCCCATTAGAGAGGGTCACCAAAGCCTTGTTTGGTTCCAGACCTGCTTTAAGTCATACAACCAAGAGACAGATACTCCAAGATTCCTTGCCTCCCTCTGCCTCAAGCCTCCCCAAAAACTATGTTTTAATGTGATGGAATATGAGGTGCCTGTTGAATGAATGAATGAAGTCTTTATTGCCCCTAGGGAAATTTGCTTAGCACAAAGAGCATAAAAGAATGTCAGAAAATCATCAACAACCATACATGACAGCACATAATATAACATAAAACATTAGCATCGTAAAAATATCTTAAAGCAGCATTTGGGAAACAAATAAAGGTGTGCATGTTCATATTGACATGGTTTGGGCATTTGAATGAAAACTGACATTTTCAGACACATTAGCCAGCTCAACATGGAACCCATCTGCATCAGAGACACATGTTGCGTTTTTTTCTCACAGCCTAAACCTAAACAATCCAATACATTTTCAGGTTTAGAATGTGACATTTTTGGCACCATTTTCCATCTCTGAGCCAAAACTTTTTCAGGGCAACAGTTTCCTACTAGGTGTGACAAGATGTGAGATCTGCATCAGAATTGTTATGTGCAAGATCATCTGGGCTCCAGTCTCTTATCACAGTAAAAAAAACAAAAACCTGTATAGTTTTTTAATTCCACTACATATCATAACTATAATGTAGTTGTAAGCAGATATAAGTGTTTATTAATGTATTTGTTAACAGTTATAACTCCTCATGTGGACACCCATAGGTGGAGGCTGGTGCATAAACAGGTAATTAATGACAACATAGTAAAACAATAATAATATCAAATATTTACTTATGAGACATAACCAAATATAATATAATATGTAAGACTGTATTTGCTTATAAAAGCAAATATAGGTTTATGGCACAAATACAGATCTAATAATAACCACATGTTTTTTTCACAACACCCTAAAGTGCCGGACAGTCACTTAGAAGTAAGTTGAAGACCGTGTCATATTACAAAGAAAACCAATACAAGTCAAATACAAGATAAACCCGTCTGCGCATCAAGGCTGACACGGACACAAAAGATTTCTTTTTCCATTAAACAAAGATTACAGATACACATAGACAAGACATTTTGTACCAACAGACACAGGGTCTTCACAGGGAGGCATACTGTGTGCATACAGGCCTCTAATAGTAGGGAGGTTTTTATTGCACCCTGCTGTCACCTCCCAGCAAAATCTAAAACTACACAGCATGGCTCAGGTCTTCATTCCAATCATCATTTTTAAGGAGACTGCAAGGTGGTTTATGCTTAATTATTAAACAAACAACCAATATATTATTGGTATTATAGCTTTTATAAATACAGGATATTTTAATGTTGTGTTCACGCAGCAGATTTTAAGGCTGTACAGAGCAAATTTGACATTATACACTACACACACATCCAGGGATATTGTCAGAATAATTTAGCACTTAATAGATTTACACGGAACACTAAGTTATGATTGAAATAGAAAAGTATATATATTTTGAGACGCTTTTTGTTGATAGTGTGGGTAGAGGGAGTATTTTTCTGTGATACTGTGACTCTCTTTCTCTGAGACATAACTTAAAGATTACTTTTAGCTTCACTGGAATTAAATTACACAATTCATTGCAAAATATTACTAAAACGTTCTACACTTACATATTAAAACAATTTTCACTCACACTAATCACAATGAAAATAAGTACATTCCTTTACTGTCAACTAAAAGACTGAGTCTCCAGGTGCACTCAACAGTAAGAAAATGTTTCAATTTGTCAAGGATTTATGTAATCAGCTATTCCAATAACACACTGTGTTGCCAGTTCCATCCTGTGTGCAATATATGTTGTCAGGAACAATCAGCCTTCCATGATAGTGTGAACAGTGTCATTACTTCAGAAACATGTGCTGCAAGAATATGCTTGTTCACATGCAGGTTGTTCAGAGAGGGTGTCTATTAGCAGATGAGAAAAAACTAAAAGTTTAATATTTTCAATCATTGAGCTACAGATATTTTAAGTGAAAAACCAACATTGGCTCTTATTGGCCTTCCGTGACATACAGAGGAGTGTGTTTAAAGACAAACCACAGATGCGTTTAAAAAAAGAAAAAGAATTAGGGTTGAAGGTTGTTCACAACTGAAGCAAAATATATTTGGTTAACTGATACAGAGAACATTTTAAAGGCCAAAGGTTATGTTAACTGTTTTTCTAACAATTCATTCAATCAAATGTCCCTTGTATCTAAGGAATATAAAATATTCTGAAAATAAGCGTACGAAATATATCACTTGACCTCAACTCTTAGTGACTACAATTATATTACTGAAAATAAATATTTTGAATTCATTAATGTAATACACATCTATACCACACAATGAATTGGGTTCTTAAAGGGAAGGTAATATGTTTAATATTGAGACATTTTGAATGACTTGTGTCACATTGGGGATTAACCATCAGAGTCTGAGGATATTTTTTATAATAATAAAAATATAATACAATATATATAATATATAATAAATATAATAATAATTGTTCCACTTCTTTGCTGTTTTGTATAGATTCATTCTGAAACTGAAATGTTCTCTGAGCTTTTATGCCTACATAGGCACAAATGTATAAACATCTACTGTATGAATAATGGCCAAAACCGGGGCATTTTGACAGTGGATAAAAGATACTAGTCCACATTTACTGACAGATCTGACAAAATGTTGGATGCAACAACATTTCCCAACTGCAACTGCTGACAAACTGTAGTTTTAGGGATTGCCACTAGAAACAAATCATGAAACTGAAATTGTTGGTTAAATTCTGTTCAAAGGATGGCTAATCAGATGCCCAGCCTATTATTGTTAGTAAATATGAAAAAGTAACATTAGATGCAAGTTGTTATACAGAGCAATGTATAATAGTTTGACCATTGTCTGGTATTTGTATTCATGTTTCAGACAGGTCTGACATTTGACTAGTTAGTTGTAATGTTACAAAAAATATGAAGAGGAAAGAAAAGGCAGCAGAGATTAACAGTGCATACGAGAGTATGATATTGGACAACACCAGGGATAGCTGCGTTAGCATAGAGGAAGAAATGTGCAATACATTTGTCACTACTTTAGAGAGAAAATCCATACCAACCTTACCCGAAATCCATTGCCATTCAAATCACATCAAATAGACTGCTCCAATTTAAAAATGGCTGCACCCATTGTTTCACAACAGCACCTGATTGACAGGTTGAAAGAAAAGAAAAGAATCCTGCTTTAATCTCTAATGGATTCAGCAACTGGAAGAATATGTTGCATAGTTACAACAAAGACCAGCAGAGTAAAGTTCACCATCATGCAGTGTCCATAGATGCACAGAGGGTCATTGGATGAGCAGTCTTTTGGCCCAAATTGGACCAAGAAACAGGCAAAGGCAAGGCATTGCCTCGAGGAGATAGGTTCAGTGAGGTATGTCGCAAGGCTGATGATTTTAATTTCAGTCAATGATTTTTGAGGGGAAGTAGTGATGACTATGTTACTGTAGTCCACAGTGCCAAAAAAGTCATTTGTCAACTGGTATGATTAGAAAGTATAGTTAGAGCCCTTGCAGAAACCATCAGCTGTGCAGTAATCCTGCAGTCCTTAACTTCCTGTACCTGTTGGCACAGCTACAAGGACTTTGTTTGTTTTCATTCCAATTTTGTTAGAAGTATCAATAACTATGAACCATGCATGAATCCAAACTAGATAGTAGGCTGACTGTATTTTTACAACCTACTCCTTTGTGCCATGTTGTCTGTTTGTTTTCTTTACTGGAACAACTGGAAATATGTTGTTCTTACTTGATTGTTCTTTTCCTATGGGGAAGAAAAAAAACTTCTTAAGTGACGAGGAGCTGTGTTTTTACACAAAGGGTGGGGATTGACCTCATTAACCCAGTGTGTCCCAGTGTGCTATGAAAATCCTTCTCCACCTCACACTTGCAGTCTTAATGGGCACTTCAGCACTGTTGGTAATTACCGGAAATCCGTAACACAAGTAGCAACCTGGAAAAAATCCACAGACCGCAAGTGTGATTATGGAACAGAGCCAGACATTCCATTTAGTACTATCAATGATGTCTCTGGATGTTCTGTATTGTATTACTATCAGTCTTTTGTTCAACATTTTGTTTTAGTAATGAGGGCAGAGCTGAAACTAATACAGAGGTCACCCTTGATTATTGCTGACAGGGTTGGAGAGTGCTGAAACATCATGTATTTTGCCATCATGTGATAGTTTGCGATAGTTTTCAACATATGTTTTAAGATTTCTTGATGATGCAAACCTGCTTTTGCAAAAAGTGGTGCTCACCTTCACATTGCAGTCTTAAGTAATATAGGAGAGGCCTATATTTACATAACTTATAAGTCATCTAATTTATACAATTTTGCTGTGGATAATTATCAGCAGAAGGATGATTTGGTCTGTGGTCCCTAATCTAAATACTGAAAGGTATTAGTACCTCCACAATGTCAGACAGCTTCATTAACCCTGTACCATCTCCCTCTGGTGTTGCATTAACCACCATCAAATGCAGTCAATGTAGCATTATCATTTCTAATACCACCTATGGCCCTTTGTTGCATATCCCTGGAAGGTTGACTTTGTTTTTTGGGGTTTTTTTTGTGGGGATTTCTTTCTGAATGTTGAAAGGAAATTATTCAGCTTTTTCTTTTTTTTTTTTCTTTGAATGTTGATAGTGAAATGATAATATTTTCTTGTTCAAATAATCAAGGGTAAGGTACTTCAGGCAAATCATCTTCTGAATACACAATGTCATCTCCACCGGCACAATACCTCTGAGATGTCATGCAGAACATTTTGAAATGAAAACACAGAAACCAAAATGAACTAGGTGTGACCTGGGAGTATGAATAATAGCTGTTAGCAAAGTTTTGTCCTTTCCTAGATATACTCAGATGTTATATTACCTTGATATATGTAACATCGTTTTTTTTTTCTTTTCCTTTTCTGTTTTTCTGGTTAACCCATCAATCTATAAGATTATTTCATAAAATGCTAATGCACTTCTAATGTACCTTTCAGCAGAGCACATTTTTGCAGTTTGTTAGCAAGTTGCAGACATACTTTGCTTGTTGCTGCATATGAATTAAGAGAATTAGAGTTTTAGTTAGTTTAGAAAATTGGGATATTAGCAAAGGCATTGCAGGAAGGTGAGCAATTATTAAGTCCCTACAATGCTCAAATTGCACGTCCTCCAGCACAACTTGTATACATCTTTTAATAAAACTATTTAGCTCTTTTTTAACACTAATATTTTCTAATATAGAGATGTTAGCCAGTCCTGCATGGCGTGGGACGTGTTCTCCATCAGAGATGATAGCTTAGCCATCATTCTTCTCTCCGTCACCACCTCCACTGGCTCGAGGGGGCAACCCAGGACAGAGCTGACCTTCCTCACCAGTTTTTTTAGTCTCTTTCTGTCTGCCATCGAGATGCCGCTGCCCCAGAAGACCATACAATAGTACATGGCTGATGCCACCACAGAGTCAAAAAAGTTTTTGAGTAGTGTCCAAAGGACCTGAGTCTCGTTAGGAGATAGAGTCTACTCTGTCCTTTCATGTACAGGGCATTTGTATTGTGTGACCAGTCCAGTTTATTGTTCAGGTGAACGCCCAGGTACCTGTATGATTCCACCCTCTTGATGTCCGTTCCCTGGATGTTCACCGGTGCAAGAGGAGAAGGTTTACACCTGCGGAAATCCACCGCCAGCTCTTGGTTTTCCCCACATTGATCTGGAGGCGGTTCCGCTGACACCAGCCCACAAAGCCTTGATCACTTCTCGATGCTCACTGTCGTCTCCGTCTGCGATGAGGCCGACGACTGCAAAGTCATCCGAGAACTTATGTAGGTGGCAGGTGGTCGAGTTGTGTGTGAAGTCTACAGTGTAGAAGGTGAACAGGAAAGGAGCCAGGACTGTTCCCTGTGGGGCCCCTGTGCTGCAGACAAGCCTTTTAGATTCACAGCCTTATATCCTCACATACTGTGGTCGGTTGGTGAGGTAGTCAAGAATCCATGAGGTGAGCTGGAGGCCCGGCCCCGTCTGTTGCAACTTGTCTCTCAGAAGTGTGGGCTGTATGGTGTTGAAAGCGCTGGAGAAATCAAAAAACATGATTCTCACCGAGCTCCCAGCCTTCTCCAGGTGAGAGAGGGATCTCTGTAAGAGGTAGATGACAGCATCATCTACCTCTTACAGAGGTTGGTAGGCGAACTGCAGTGGGTCTATTGATGGGCTTACTAGAGGCCGGAGATGGACGAGAACCAGCCTCTTCAAGGTCTTCATCATGTGGGATGTTAATGCCACTGGCCTGTAGCTGTTGGGGTCTTCAGGGTGCAGGGTCTTTGGCATCTGTACCACGCAAGATGTTTTCCACAGTTGTGGCACTCTCCCCAGCTTCAGGCTCTGATTGAAGATGTGACATACTATCCCACACAGCTGGTCTGCACATGACTTAAGAAGCCTTGCGCTGATTCCATCTGGACCTGCAGCCTTCCTTGTCTTGACCCTCCCAAGTTCTTTCCTCACCTGGTTTGTTGTTAGGCACAGGTCGGGGCAGGGGGGTTGGGTGCAGTAGGTTGTGGAGGGAGCGGTGGGGCTCTGGACAGGAAGTGTAAGGTATGTGAAGGTTGGCTGTGGGGTGGAGTTTTCAGTAGGGGAGGTGGAGGGGGGGCAGTATACAGAGAGGGCAGACAATGGTAGTTGTAGAAAAGAGGACTGGACAGGGGGAGGGGCAGGTTGCGGATCAAATCTATTGAAGAATAGATTCAGATCGTTAGCCCATTCACGATCCCCCGCAGGCTGGGAGTTGGGTTCCTTGTGGCCGGAGATGGTTTTAGGGGCCTGCCAGACTCCACTGATATTATTCTGCTGCAACTGATTCTCCATCTTCGTCTTGTAGCTTTTCTCCCTGATCTTCCTCCTCAGTTCCCTCTGCACTGTCTTCAGCTCCCCTTTATTTTCTATTTCCTAGCTCAATGGCCCTCTTTATCTCCTTCAGGAGGGCCTTTATGTCCGGAGTAATCCAGGGTTTGTTGTTTGAAAAACACCGTACAGTCCTGGTGGGTACAACGTTTTCCACACAGAAGTTAATATATGCCGTGATGCAGTGTGTGAGACTGTCGATGTCCTCCCCCTGATCTTCACAGAAAACGTCCCACACAGTTGAATAAAAACAATCCTTCAGCATTTGGAGCATTTAGCAACTAAAGACCCAGATTTAGGCTAAAAGAAGAGTGAATTTACATTTTCCACGTACAACCCATAAATATGGTAATGCTACAGTGAATGAAAATACACACTAAAGAAACACAAAACGGTGCTATTTAATGGTGTCTTCTTCGTCCCAGTGTTAAGGGAAATTCTCTTTTTAAATGCCACCTGCAAGTTAAAATGAAATGTAATTAAGTGTGTGATTTTGTGTGTGTCCTAAACAGCTTGACCATATTAGTGACCATCAGCTGAAACCTCCAAAACTGTGAAAATATAAAGGAAAACGTTGTGAACAAGGTTGTTTTGGATTGCTGTAGTTCACATCATGATCAAATGATTTCTTGTTATGTTTCAGTGTTGGTTGTAGAAACCCAACATGAAAC
>JAVQJL010063000.1:0-26931 GCA_036024295.1 Nannoperca obscura | reverse complement strand
TGTGTGCACACTTTAACACACGTGCATACACAGATAAAAAGCACAGTTTTCCTTTTAGCTCTCTCTCTCTCTCTCACGCACACACACACACACACACACACACACACACACACACACACACTTGGATGACAAACAGTGTGTTCTCTCTAACATTGTTAACCAGGCTGGATGCAGGGTGCTGACTGTGAACTTGGTAGCAATCTATAATGTTTGTGTGTGTGTATGTATGCATGCATGCAGCCCACATGTGTGTGTGTGTGTGTGTGTGTGTGTGTGTGTGTGTGTGTTTATTGAAGCAGTATCAGCCTAATCTGTGTTTGATTTCATGATTGATTGGTGTCACGCAGCTCAGGCTGGCGTTTAGCCTAACCACATTAGGAATGCCCACTTCGACCCTGTAGTCCATAAACTTTACGCGCTGTGCATCATGATGTCTTCACATTCACTAACTCTAAAGTCGGATACTTCATCCTCCTCTTTGTCAGCCTCCCAGTTTCGCTGCATCTGCCTCTGCTGTCTGTTTTTTTTTTTTATCTCTTTAAAATGCCTAACAATTTGAACATTTTCCAGCTCGCCTCGCAAACAGATCTTTGGTTAACAGGGTGAGATGGGAGCAATGACTGCCACTCAGAACAGCCACAGGTGGGCTTTCCAACCTCCCAGATTCCTCAGTGGCTCATTTTTCCTCATAAAAATGTTTTTTTGATAGTGAATTGTTGTGGAAGAGCTAAACGTGCATCACCTTGTAAAGAAGTGTATGAGTTTGAATGGGATAATGAGGTCACTGGAGAAAGCCTAGAGAATGCTTCTTGTTTTTTGTTGTTACTGTAAGCTTTTGACTCTTGCCATTGGCTCGCAAGCTGTTATCATCCTTCTGTTAAATTCCTTGACTGTTGTTCTCTACATGGTTCGAGCGAGCGTCCATGTTGGTGATCCTGCTGAACTGCGTGACACTGGGTATGTTTCATCCCTGTGAGGACATCGACTGCGACTCTGACAGGTGCAAGATCCTGCAGGTAAGGTGGTTTTTGTTGTTACATTGTGCGTTGAATATATGGAAAATCAGAGCAGAGCAGGAGCAATATTTCATAAAAGCAGTGGGGATATGGACCTGAAGGAGTGGCATGTTGCAAGTGATAGCATAAAACTGGCAATCTGTCATTCACACCCACTTCACGGCGTGATTGGTCAGCTGTGTGGAGGAGGGTGGGTAAAGTAAGCTGGGGTTTGAACTTCTGCTTCTTGCTTTTTATTCATTTAGACACAACTATTTCTTTAAATTGTTGATCACTTCGCTATCAACATCTTCCAGGAGACATTATCCCATCCCATATCCCATTATTAATATGATTTCCTCTGTCGGAAGAACTACCTTTTCAAACATAACCCAACCTCGTAGTTTGATGTGTTGTATTGGGTCCAGCTAAAAAATTTAAATTTTCCTACATTTCCCATAATGCAACTCAATGGTGTCTTTTTCAGAGACCCGCTCTGCCTGGTAAATGCCTACATCTTTCAAACATTTGGTTACAGATTTGCTAAGACTTTATTACTGTTCACTACTGTTTTCACCCCCCCCCCCCCCCCCCCTTTAAAGTGTGTTATAGTTTGTATTGTTGGCTCTGTTTCTGCTTCTGGCGAAGTACTGTTGCTATGGTTACCAGAAGTTTACTATACCTTGAACTCTTTATTGGAAACGGTGATTTAACTGTTGATTGATTGTGTTTGAAGCGTCTTGTTGAAAGAAACACCGCAGAGACAATGACAGTGCGACACATTTATCTCTAGCATTCGGGTGTCATCCTACATCTTTATTTAATAAGACAAGTACAACCCTCTGAAAGGCTTTCCAGTGGGATGAGCAAGACAAAAAGTAAAGCAAACACACACAACACACAGGAGTTACTGAAACACTACGAGATAAAGACAACAAATGCAGAGCAATGGCTGGGAAACATCGATGCTACAGTCTGTGTCTGTATGGCAGATTATGAGCCGGGTCACTCTGAGATACTGTGTATGGTGTGGGTAGAGTTTTCTAAACCAGTGCTTCTGATGGAGAGCCACTAAAACAATGTTATCCAGCAGGTCTGGCCTTTGCAACTTCCTCCATTTGCATTAGAAAATAAACAACAACATTGTGCGAAGGCGTTTCCATTAATTTATTGACCTCCTTTAACCTAACAAACACTAATGGAAGAACGCTGTTGTTCTCACTGTAGAACACAGAGGATAGAAAACAAATGTTTTCTGCGTCGGACGAGTGCAGTAGAATAAATGTGTTTTCTGGCGCTGTTCATCTTGTGTGGTGAAGGTATAATGTGCTTGCAAAGTGGTTCCAAATAGATTGAATCAGTTATTCTTGTCCATTGACTCAGTCAAATTGAGCAGTTTCATTACAAAATGAAATATCTATCATTTAAAAAAGCAGAGCCTTCCTCCAAACATACACTTCCTGATATTAAAGTTAATTTACTGATCTGAAACATGTTTTTAATGTGATCCTACTTCATCATAACGATGATGCATTCTCATCATTTTATGAAATCTAAACATTGTGTTTGAACGGAAAGGAAAGAACGGAGAGGTGAAGAGAGAAGAGGAAAGGAAAAGACAGAACATGGGAGGAAAGGAGAGGAATAATAACATGAAAAGATAAAAGAGGGAAAAAAACATAAGCAGAGGAAAAAGGAAATGAGAGCAAAAGAAACAAAAGGAAAAGAGAGAAGAGAAAAGAACAGGAGCACAGAAAAGAAAGGGAAGAACAGGGACAAGAAGGATAGGAGGAAAGGAAAGAGGAAGGAAAAGATGGAGGGAAATGAAATGGGAGTTAACAGGAGGAGAGGGAATAAAAGGATAGGAAACAAAATGAGAGCAAAAGAAAACAAAGGACATGAAGTAATTATAGAGGTGAATATAGAAGGTGCATTTGGAGAACAGGATGGTCTGAGATGAAAAAAGAAACAGGAAGAGGTTTTGAGTCTGCTGTTGCTAGGGCAGCCCGAGTCTGTCGACTCCCTCCATCTCTCTGCTCGGGGATACGAGATGTGATTTAATTCAGTGGCTCTGCTCTCCAATCCACAGCACAGAGGTTAAATGCATTCTCATTAATTCCTCACTTCCTCCATTTCAATCTGCCCCATCACTCTTCTCACTGGTATGTCCAGAGAGCGTAACCCTGCGATCTCGCATGCTCTTGTCTGTCTTGTCTGTCTCACTCTCTCTGGAACAAACCAGTTCTCTCACGTCCTCTCTCTCCCAGTAAGATAATAGGCCATGTGGTGGGACTTGTTTAATTTAGTCTGGTTTATTCTGCGTGAAGCCCAGACAGCCTCAACTAAAACAGAAATAGGACTTGTTTGTACTTATTCTTGTGAAAGAACACAAACAAATAAATGTTACAGCCCCACTGAGCCGACGTGTGAAAAATCATCTTGTGTGGTTCGTCTTTATTCCACCTCCCTAAGCTTAAAACAAACATTTAGTGGGTAGCTAAAAGTTGTAAATGTCGCTATGTTTTTGACTTTGTCCAGATACTGTAACCCAGGTTACTCTTAGCAGTAACTAACTTTTTCAGTAGACACTATATTTTGGTGCTGTCTTTATATTTTGGATAATATCACCTGTGAGAGTAAATTATGTTTTGTAGAACATGTTCATGCTCTCAGGTTGTAAAGGGTTAACTAGATAGTTACCGGATCCCAAATAACTCAAAACAATTACTTACAGTTACAATTACACAAAAATATATACATGATATATTTTCCTTTTATTATGAATTAAATTATGTCAACCCCTTATAAAGATCAGTAAAATAATGTAATGTACCAAAATACTCTCAGTTCGGGGCTGTGCTAAACATAGCTGCACTAGCATCAGTGCTAATGAGGGAGCTCAGCCAGGCCTTTCAATGGCTCTCCAAATGAGGCCTCATCTCCTGACACGGCTAATGGCTACTGTAATGCTCGCTGCGTAGCTGCAGGGCAGCACGACAGCAAGATGACCTGTTCTTTATGTGTCAGCCTTGTTGAAGGGTTTCTCTGAGGCATCATTAACAATTATTTGTTTTAATCACACTTGAAAGTTGTTTAAAATTCACTTGTTAACCACAGTCGACCACATTTTTAGCTATGCTAAAAAAACAAATCACATTCCCATCAGCCTCAGCTGTACTTTGTGTTTAGTGCTAATAAGCAAATGTTAACATGCTAAACTAAGACTAAACAATATAAAATAGTTTCTGTGGTATATCCCTCTTCTAACACTTAAACCCAGTTGATAAACAAAACTGGACACAATACAGAGACAGAAGAACACTCCAGATAAGAATGAAAAAAAGGTGATAAGTGATGATTTAGCTAACCCAGTAGCTTCAAAGAAATATCAAACTCTGGCTGTAATGTAGCAGCGTCAGTGTTAAGGATTGTGTCTTTATTTCCCCGAAGGACAGATTTCAATGGAACACTCCCTCTGAATTCTACAGCAAACACTTAACCTTCCGTCATCCCCCCGCAGCTACAGCACAAAACGATGTCTGTGGAAAGCTAATCAATTCAGCGCCGATACAGCGGGAACGCTGGGTTAGAGAAAGACACACAGAAGAACGAGAGAGAGAGAGAATGAGGGAGAGGAGCTGGCAGACTGAGGAAGCCATGGATTCAAATCCTGTGATGAGATGGAGCTTCTGACATTTTGCGTAGAGCCAGTTGCTCCATGAAACTGCAGCAGGAGCTTTCAGGCCTGAGTGGAACACACACACACACACACACACACACACACACACACACACACACACACACACTGGTTCAGCCTGGCATAGAGGATGAAGAAATGCCACCTCTCCTGTGAATGATGGTGATTGAGCTGAAAAGTCTCACAATATTATCTCCCTCCACCTGTGAGGAGTGCATCTCAACTGAATGGCAGATTACAGTTAGCCTGCCCTATTGTCCTCGCCACATGATGCATACACGGCCTTCATCGGCACGTATGGCTGTCCGCCTGCCTGTCTTGAGTGTGTGTGTGTGTGTGTGTGTGTGTGTGATGAAAGCATCTGACCCCTGTGATAATAGCATTCAGACTTATGACAGGCAGAATTAGCATACATAGTGGCTGAGATCTATTTTCGGGAGAGGTTGCAGGGAAATGTTTTCGCAGAATGGCTGGCATCTGTTTCGAGCCAAAAAAAAGAAGAATGTAACTTATACGTTTATACACACAACTTTACATCCTGTCTGTTAGGGTGCCCTTTAGTTAAGCGTGGGGACAAACACGGCAGTCATCGAGGAAAGGCCGGTTTATTTCCTGGGGTCTGAGAGATATGATCTGTGTGACTTTCCATGTAAGTACAGAATAAATGCGACGTTTGGGGCTAGCTTTAGCTAAACAGACAAAGAAAACAGCACAAGAACAGAAACACTAACTTACGCAGCAGATCCACGGAAGAATTCACTGGCTATTTGAAAAACTTGCTTAATTAACTGCTTTATTAATCATTAAAAAGTCATTGTATAGTGCTTTATAGTTCAGTTATAAGCCATTAAATAACAAACTTCCATTGCCATGTTATGAGATGGACGTATGACTACCTACTTTCATCACATTTGACTTGTCTGGGAAATGAATCCCTGTTACATCCTGTCTAGCGAGGTCAGAGGTCGGGGTCAGCTGCAGCACAACACACCAAGGAACTGGTAGGCTTTCATGGTCCTGCTGAAGGGCTCTTTAGCAGGGCGAATAATTGGTGTTGACTTCCTTCTTCTTGAAAGACTTTTAACCAATAACTCCCCCTTGCATCGACTGGCTGCGTGGATATTCAACCACAGCAGCCTGTGCTGAGTCTGAATCATGTGCAGGGATGTTTCTGATCCGCAGATCTTGATTGTTTGTCCAGAGCCACGCCGCCTCACACTTGGGCGCCATACTGTATCTAATAACTGCTTTGACACTTGTGAGTGAGTGAGCCGCGTCGTGTCGTTAGGGACTGTTTTAAGTGCACTCAACATTAGTGATTAAGTGCACTTAGAACATAAAGGCTCCGTTCAGGAGGTGATGAGAGGGCGTGTAATGTTGGCACTCGCTCGACGCACTGATAACACAACACAGCTTGCTGATGTCTGTGTGCCTGGTGGACACGTGTGTTTACACTTGTTCTCAGGCAATGCGTGAAGCAACATGGGTGTTCACACACGCACACACGCAAGCCTAAATTCACATGGAGAGTTATGTTTTATGTGTGCCTGTAATTGTGTTTGCGAGATGGACATTCAGAAGCACATAATCTCTCTCACACACACACACAAATACATAAAAATGTTGTTATAAGCAAACATGTGAACAATTACACATACCGTATACACACAAGCATGCACACACTCTGTCACATTAAAATACACACACACGCACACACACTCGCACTGCAGCTGAGATTCTGAGGGAGACATATTCACAGTAACAGGGGAGTGATACGCCTTCCCTGGGAGAGCGACCGAGGCAGTGGGAGAAGAAGATAAGAGGAAGATAAAGATGAGAGAGATGGAAGTTGGTGGTAGACGGAAGGAGGAGGAGGAGGAGGAGGAGGAGGAGGAGGAGGAGGAGGAGGAGGAGGAGGAATGCCAGTAGCTCACATACAGCAGGAATCCCATCCAGCTGCTACTGCAGGAAGACAAGAGTGGGAGAGCAGATAAGGATGGTAGAAGGCGAAAGACATAAGTGTGTACCCCACTAGTTATGTTTCTTTATTGGAATAAAAGTTTAATAGTTGTATAATAATATTATTATTATGAGTAGTATTATTGTTGTTGTTGTTATTATAACAAATTAAACAACATTATCATTAGCATATGCATTATTTTTGTCTCATTTATAAAGCTGCAAGGCATGGCTCTGTTTTATAAATCTCAATCATGGCGGAACTGGGCACACGCACACAAACCATATTTCCACTCCCACAGTTAGCAATCAATGTAGAAACACCCTCACACATTAGTTTGCGTATCAATACACGCTACCATTTTGCACAGCCATGGTTTTATATCGCGCCCACACCACTATTTCATCACATGTACCGTCGCGGTGATATCTCCATCATCATTATTATGTCAGAAGGATGGTCAGTGAATCTGTGGAGCTCCTATTGAAACATAACCACCATAAAGTGTGACAGACCAGCGAGGAGTCATACAAAAAAAGATAGTGAGAGTTTATTTGCTTAAATCAATATTTGTATATCAACATTGACTCTAATGACTATGTCATATAAAATATTTGCTAGCAGTGGAAACATTATACAACTCTGCGGCTCCGCTTTGAACTCACTAGACAAGTTAGCTAATCAGCTAGTGGAAAAAAGTCCAACATTTAGCAGCGAAAGAACCAGAAAAGTTTCTCAGGTATTAAAAGAGACCAAAGCAAAGGAGTCTGTATTTATATATAAATACACAAGTATACAATACAGTATGCAATTAAGAAGATAAATCCCATCACTGAGCCATTGTTAATGTTCTAACACATGTACTCTTCCTACTGTGACAGGTCAACATGTCTGCTGTAAAAAGGGCCTGTAATGTGGAACATTTGGATAAATGTTAATACATTTTGCCCTCAGTGATTAATTCCGTATCCACACTTTATGGTATGAAGCTTTCACGATTGTTGGCACCGTATAAACAGCCAGCGTCTGGCAAGTCTTTACACGGTTCGTCTGGTGCACAGGAAGTGAAGGCTTTTCCATTTCTGGCAGCGGTAACTGGTTTGTTTGGAATAAATATAGAAGGATAAGCAGTGCTACCTGCCACCTACACACAATCAAAAGACAAAGGCTTTACAGTACTGCCAACACTGCTTCATTGACAAACAATATCTGAGAGACGCAGTGCTAAACCGCTGCAGCAAAAAACACAATAAGCGATAGCAATACATGCACAACCTGAATGAAAAGCAGTTTTTTCTGAGGTATGATGTGCCCATTAAAGGGTTTCAGTTGGCCAAAGAATATTGCATGAGCTCTCTTACATTATCTGATTCACAACTTCATTTTGTATCAACGGTAATTTTTCCGATTCACCCCTCACTGTTTCAGAGAGCTTTAGATTGGATTGACACACCACAAGCTCTCTGTTGTCTATTCTTGGCCTATTTCACACTTTTGTGACTGTCACGCAGAGCGAAAGCCGATTCCGTGAGGCTTGTCTGAAGCGGGATTAGGCTGGTTCATATAACATAATTAACTTTTTAGTTTTGTTTTCACATAATATGAAAGTCTCATTATTATTTGGAGATACTCCAAAAGTTGCAGAAAATGTTCCAGTGGAGTGAAAATATTCTGCCCCCGTAAGTGTCTTCACAGGGAGAGAAAGCAGTGGAGGGTAGAAATTAGGGATTGTGTGAGCAGTGAGCCGTTCAGCACAGGTCACTTGTGTCTATTCCCTCTGAGGCAGGCGAGTGTGTGTGTGTGTGTGTGTGTGTGTGTGTTAGGCTTCTCTGGTCTAAACGTGGATGTACAGCCAGTGAACCATGGTGACAATATACACACACAGACGCACACACATTTCCATTTTGGTAAATTGTCTGCTCGGTCTCATCAGTGTCAGGAAACATTGGAGACTGTAACAGGTGATTGATGTGTCGTCGACAGTGCTTTCCCTGTATGTTTAGATATTAAATCCAATCTAGGTTCATAATAATCCTGTAACATTTGTCACGCTCCACTGATGTGTTGTACAAGTTTCCGGGGGAATCAATATCCCGATTGCAGAGGCTGTATTTCCATGTGCTGCTACACCAGTATGCTCCACTGGGAATGCCTCAAGCCAACACGTCCTGTTGAATTTAAAACTGCATAGAGTGTATTTGTGCTTGTTTGGAGTAAAAACAGTAGGGAAGGTTGAGCTGGCTGACATCAGCTCAATGTCAATTTATCAAGAGTCCCTAAAGGCTTGGTCCCATATTGTACACTCCACATCCCAAAGGTGCTCTATTGGATTGAGATCTGGTGACTGGAGGCCATTTGAGTACAGCGAACTCAAAGTCATGTTCAAGAAACCAGTTTGAGATGATCTGAGATGATGGCATGTTATCCTGCTGGAAGTAGCCATCAGAAGATGGTACACTGTGGTCATAAAGGGATGGACATGTTCAGCAGCAATACTCAGGTGGACTATGGTGTTTAAACTATGCTCACTTGGTACTAGCAGCCTGAACCGTTGATACAAGGCAGGATGGATCCATACATGCAGGCAACTGTTTTTCCAATCTTCTATTGTCCAGTTCTGGTGAGCCTGTGCGAACTGTAGTTGCTGCTGTAGCGCATCTGCTCCAAGGTTCCACGTGTTGAGATGCTCTTCTCGGTTGTAACAAGTGGTTATTTGAGTTACTGTAGTTGTATTCTATTCTATCAGCTCGAACCAGTCTGGACATCTCCTCTCACCGTCAACAAGGCGTTTTTGTCCACAAAACTGCCGCTCACTGGATATTTTCTCTTTTTCATGCAATTCTCTGTAAACTCTAGAGACGGTTGCGTTAACAAGCAGTTGAACAGGTGTACCTAATAAAGTGGCTGGTGCGTGTATGTGTGGCAGTATGCATGTACTGTATGTGTTGATGCATGTGTTATGTAATCAGTGTGCAGATGTACGTGTGTGTGTGTGTGTGTGTGCCTGAAGCTGTGTGTGTGTGTGACTGTAAAGATATTGTCCCCATCACCTCGAGTCTTAAGAGGGTTTCTTATATTATGAGCTCTGCAGGCATTCAGGCTTTAGCTAATGCAAAATAGATGAGTAATTACTCCCCAGCAGAGACAAGCGTAGAGGCTCCTTCATCAAACAAAACAGAACAGAGATAGGAGGATGGTGTATTAGAGGATAAAGCAATGCAGTCATTTTATGCTCAGCATGGTCATAAACATTTCTGCTCTAACGCTTCCTCTCTCTCAGTCATGCATCCTGGGTTGTAACATCTGCCAATAGTTGGATTCTCTGCTTATTTTTCCAAATGTCTGTCAGCGTGCCCTGTTATCTATCGTGCAAGGTCCGTGTGTGCAAAGCATCTTTTGAAGAGCTGATTGCTAACAAGGGCAAGGTGCTTCCCTGGTCGCCCTTCAGAGCTTATATCCAGCCCTTAAAGGGCAACTCCAGTATTTTTACATATATGGAGTCCAAAGGACTAGTTGGCTGCAACATGACCCTTTGGGGCAAATGCGCCCGTGGAAAGTAGGTCCACTAACAGTGCTTGTTTTTGCCATTGACAGGCTTATATTGTTATTCTAAGTGTCTGTTAAAGAGTAAGATCCTTATTGTTTAACCAGGAACAGAAGTCTTGCTGTCTCCCAAGAGGATGCATTGTTGTTGTTGTTGTTGTAGCTCTTCAAGTAATATGTAATGTGGTTGAACTGCAGCACTTTTAAAGTAATAAATTAAAAGTTACATGCAACCAATTTGGAAATATTTTCTCTTTTCCTGTGACATCGCTGATTATGTGAACAAATGTAAAATGGTTCGGCTGTGACTTAACCATGGTGCAGTTCTTCTGTTGTGCTAGTAATAATGTTATGGTATTTTTTACTGGCGGTGCTTACAAGATGACATGCATATCAGTGTATCACTTGTCATGTACTACTGGCATAAAAACGTCTGTTCCAGCGTTAAAACAGATTCAATTTAGATCAAACACTAAACACAAGGTTTTTTTCTTCTACCTTTTCCTTTGGGGGATTATGCATCATTGGGCAATCTGCTCAGAGGCTCTTCTGCCTCTTTGGAGTAAATGTGTGGTGTGTGTGAAAACATCTGGAGTGATGTATGGTCAATATTAGGGAATTAACCTGGGGCAGCTGTTTGCTCCTCTTTTGTTGAGTAAAATCTTTTGGGCTTTCTAGACATGCTAGATGAATGCTTTACTAAGATGGGACAGATGAGAACTTTGAAGTTGCACACACACACACACACACACACACACACAAACATACATACATATATATACAAACATACATTCCCGTGTGAACCTCTACATTTTACTTTGAGTGAACTTTAGAGCAGCGAGAGGCTAGCTACCGACTGAGCTAACAGGATTTGATATATTTATACATTTCTCTGTTCATGTTTGGATGACTCATCTACCAGTGGGTGTCCTGTGCCTTGATCTCTTTCCAGAATTTATATTTTATTTTTTGACTTTGAGCTGGATTTTCCCCTCCTCATCTCCAATTCCTTTTCTTCTGCCTTTTAAATGTTATTTATTGATTTTTATATTTCAAGAATTGAGGTTGTCTTCTTTTTAATCCGTGTCCGACTCCCATCCACTTGTCTTCTGATTATGATTTGGAGGGCTGTGCCTCAGTCAGACGGCCAGACAGACTGTAATGAGGGCAGGAATACTGATTAGTGCAATGACTGGCTTGTTTCAGGTTATGACATTGTATGCTCTGGATTGGAAGCGGATTTATCACTTGAGTCTCACTTAAGGCAGCAAGGTGGCCAAACCATTATAAGGCCAGATGACCCATGTTGTTGGCAAGCATCTGGCTTACTGAAGTGTCCCTGAGCAAGACACTCAATCCTTTGCTGCAGGGAGGTTGTTATCTTTCTGCTCTCTTCTTTTCTCTTACCGCCCTCCACAGGGAGCCTGACCTCGTGATAGCAAGGCAAAGAGAAAAGAGGATTCCTCTGCAGGAATTAATAAAGTATCACATTACTGTCAAGGGTTCTCAGTGGGCTATTTTTTAACATCAAATATGACCTGCCTGAATAATGCATCAGTATGGCTGAAACTACTATCCAATTTCATAGATATTCATATATGTACAGTATATCTGCCATATACTGTATGTTAAACATAAATTAATAACATGAATGTAGATAAATAAGAGGAAACTGGGGCTAAGAAACGCAAAGATTTGTTCATTATTCACCTTAAAAATAATAAAAAATAAAATTTTGGACTTTGATTTTTAGCCACACCGTTGCATTATAGGTCTGTTGGTTGGTTGGTCCAGTGCTTTGGTTCAGACTGAAATATTCCAACATCTGCTAGATGGATTGACATGAAATTGTATACATATATTCATGTTTCTGAGAGGATGAAACCTACAAGGTTTTCACATAAGCAATGAAATATCTCACACATCTTGTGTGGTATTGGCACAACATTTTGTGCAGGCATTCATGGTTCCCAGACGATGCATTCTGACTTTTCTAGCACAAACATGAGGTTGGCATCTGTGGTTTTGTATTAAATTACTCAAGAACTATTGGATGGATTTCCTTGACATTTGGTGCAGACATTTGTGTTCCCCTCAGGATGATTTGTTGTATCTTTGGTGATCCTCTGACTTTTCATCTAACAACATCATCCATTACTTTGGTGCATGGCCAGATACCTGCAAAACTAACGACCATCAACCTCAGCTGTACTTTGTGTTCAATGCTAATTGGCAAATGTTAATGCTAACAAAATGCTAAAATGCTAACAAGAAACAGAATCAGATGGAGAACATGGTAAACATCAGCATGTTAGCATTGTCACTGAGAGCATGTCAACATTCTTGCATTAGCATTTAGCTAATGTTGTTTGTGTTAGAAAGGGGACTTTCAATGTCTATCAGTTATATCAGTCTATCAATATAAGTGATTGCCTCTCTCATATCAAGGTTAGTGGTTCTTAAATGGGGGACTGTAAAGCAGTTACTGTACAGCCCAGTTTGCAGCCTCCTTTACTGCACATAATGATGCTAACTTGTATTTTCTCTTTCTATAGGACTTTGATGACTTCATCTTCGCATTCTTTGCCATTGAGATGGTGATCAAGATGGTGGCTCTGGGGATTTTTGGCAAGAAGTGTTACCTTGGAGACACGTGGAACCGCTTGGACTTCTTCATTGTAGTGGCTGGGTGAGTTACGCAATTACACACACAAACACACGCACACAAACACACAGGTGGCCAAGCATAACCGTGCATAAACACTGGAGGCTTGCACAAGAAGCAGTATACACACACACACACATGCAACACATTTGCGTAGTAATCAATCTGTATGTCAGGATTTGAGAATGCAGGGACAGATTCACGAACAAGGACAGAATCAAGAGTGTAATAGATGTTTTGAGCCTGTAAATGTGACCGTGTCACTAGATTCCAACAAGCTGCAGGTTGTTTTTTTTTGTTTGCTGCCCTCAGACCAGATCAAATGGCATTGAATTTGCATGAACCTGTTAAAACCAGTCCTCTAAGTGACATCAGGCTACTTCCCCGAGCGCTCCACTGGGTTTGTCATTAAATAAATTGTCCCTAAATGTCCCTTAAGAGCCTTTTAACCAGAAATTGGTAGCAAGCACTCACTTAAATTCTTAAGTGTTCAGGATCTGTCAAGCAGCTGAGAGTGAGATCAGATTTTTATATGAGTAAATGAAAATTACGCTTAAAAAAATAAATAAAATGTGTTCCCTTTCTTCACTTGTACATTTTATTACTTTGCTGGCAGATTGAAAATATTTAGTGCTTAACAACTTCCATAACACAGATGCACACACACATGCACGTGAATGCCGTGGCACGCAATATACTTGCAAACAAAGGCACGTGTATGTGGCCGCATCCATGTTAACAGACATCCTATGCACACACATAGATGCATATAGTATATGACCACAGTGGGCACAGAAACTCTCACTGTTGCACACATACACTGATGCACACACCCTGTAATTTGATTAAACATGTTACAGAACATAGCCTGCTGGTTTTGGTCTGACATTTTCATCACACTACGTCCCCTGCTGGTTTTTAATGCCATCCTTCTGCCACGGCTTCTGTTGTCCATCAGTGGGAACAGGGCACATTTCCCTCTGTGCGTGTGTGTCACTGTGTGTGTGTGTCAAAGTGTGTGCAACGTCCTTCAGCAGCAGAGATGAGACACATTTCACCTACTTTAATGCAGTAACACACCTGTTAAGCATTGCTCTGAGCAGCACCTGTTTTTTGCAGTCGAAGCTCTTTTCTTTATCAGCCCTCATTCATTGAATTCCTCCACTCTCTTTATATCTCCTGCATCTTACATCTGATCTGAGTGGAAACTGATCCAGTGCCAGAGCATCACAAGATGGGAAATACCTTAATGTCTGACATTAATTTAAATGAAAACAGTTGTGACGTTTATTGAAGGAGGACAGTACAGCTAAGATAAATGGAGATGTTCTACTTAGATGTATACAAATGAAACTGAAGTACTGGTGGGAGAAACTGGGTCATTGCAGCAGAGCAGGATAGGATATGCAGAAGGAATAAGCATGAGATGGACTAATACTGTATGGAATTTCATAATAAAACATAGTAGCATAAGAAGGTTCATTTCATGTATTGCGTTTTTAGGTTAGAGCTCTAATTCTGGTTCTCTAGTATAACTTTACTTATTTCATGAATTAATTCAAATGCCGCATGTAGTCGGCTACATTCTGCGTGAATATCACACCACGTGCAACTCACAGTTCTTGTGTTTAACTAATCTGCCAGTATTGTTTAGCGCTCAGTGCCGGTGACAGTTTCCCAGAGCCCATGGTGACATATTTAAATTGCTTCTTTTGTCCAAACAATAATCCAAAAAAGTCGGTTAGGATGAGCTGGTTGTAACAGACTGATCAACAGTTTGTGGTGACATGTGAACAGAAATACTGTATGTACGTGCAGAAACATGCACATGCTTGGGATTTATCTTTCTAACATTAAAGCAAAGGGTAGGAGATAATGGTCTGTGTTAGCATGAGTCTAGACTGGGACTCTGCAACCTTTTCCATGATGCGAGTCCATATACAAAGATGCAGAACTGCCGGTGTGCCAGTGACATTTGTCAACGCGCATGTCATTTTTTTTTCAATTTATGCCACGATCGTTAGTTACACTGTGATTGGAAGTTTGACCTTGTTTACAATAGGTCTATTATTAGCGCATTAGCCCTCTCTCAGTCACTCAGTCGCCATATACAAAGCCAAGTTGTGATGTAGGCTACTAATAACTGTAAAATGAAGACTGGGCTCACCCCACTCACTCACCCCCCTCTCCCTGCCCTTTGCTGCTCATGTGTGTCTGTGTGTTGATACTTTGAGGTCTGTTACGGTCTGCTGTCCACCGACTGTCTGTCAGTGCAACAGTTTGCTGGATGTGTACGTTTTCTATAATTCCAGTCATGCGCCTCTTGTGCGAACAGAGGCGAGCCTTTAATCCTGGATCAGCTTGGTGACTATGCTTTTATTTGCCAACTTGACAGTAAGCGAACACAGTTAATTCAGGGAAACATATCCATTCCTGCGTCATGACAGAATACAAATCATGCAGTATTTATTTTGTGGTAGATGCGCAAGGAGATGTGATTAACTCATCACGCTGGTTTAATCTGTTCTAAGTTCATTTAGCAGCTTGTCATTATAGAAACAAAGTACTGACATGTGTCAGTATTGTAGCATTAGCTCACGATGCATGTCATAGGTTGCAGACACCTGGACTAACTAAATGTTCGTCTCTGGAAATATGTAGATACAAACTATATATATATAATTTTTTCAGAGATGTAGACATTTAATCCTAGCTCCTGCTAGTGTTATATTTTGCTCTTTACTCTGTGATAACTGTGTAGAAATGTCATTGAAATAATGAAAATAATAAATAATTTGGTGTGTGTGTGTGTGTGTGTGTGTATCAGAGTGTGAACAATATGGAGACTGACAGAAAACATGGCACGAGAAATTAACTCTATTTCTATGTCTGTATCTGCCGACGTCTGCGTGTATGTTGGCTTACATCTGAGAGTGTAGGTGAAGGTGTGATCGTGTGTGTGTGTGTGTGTGTGTTAATATGATTTGGTGTTTCCATGTTGTATGTGTGTTGCCATTTCTGAACAAATTAAAAGGAAATCTCATCTGTACGGAGAGCCCCCAGCCATACAGAGACAATGGTAACCTAGGTAACGGCTGGTCGTAGAGCATTTGATATATCCTGGCAACAGTTAAGTCTGCGGAGGAAGGCTCTGATGAACTGTTTGTTTCTTTCCGAGACGATAATTACAGCTAAGCTGCTTTTTCAGCAGGTCTGCGCTCTCTCCTCCTAATCACCTCTCTGTCAGGAGGCAGACAGAACGGAGTGATGGAGGGAAACAGGTGGAGTGTAGAGTGAGAGGGAGACAGGAGGCAGGGAGTTTTTGGCTGGTAAATGGTGGAGGGGAGTGCATGATGGATTTACTGCTGCATTTAACTGCAGATAGTAGTTTCCTACTTGAAAAGAAAGTTGGCGTGCGTTTTCTGGTGGTAGATGAAAACTCACACGGGATAAATTACATTTTAATTTCACAAAAAAGAAGAAGTCATAAGTCATTTTGCGATTGCATGACTGGAAATGCCCTCAAAACACCTGATATTTCATTTGCGGTTGACTGTGTGATGCTCGGTTTGCTCTCAGCCATGAACTCAGATGCATCACTCCTCAGCTGCACGAGTGTGAAGTGTGAAAAAGCCGGTTGACAGCATCGCGCGGTGCGAGTAGACAAATTCACACAGGCTGCTTGATGGCTTCAGATGACTTGTGCTAACACTTCCAAGTTGTTTGTTTCACCTGTGAAATTGTTCAAAGTCTTTCCGTGCATGATGTGAGTGAATAGGCAATAGCCAACCCCTTCTGTACGTAGAATCCTGAACCAAGACAGGTGTGGTTTTGATGAATAAAGTTCTCTGTCTTAGTTTTTGTGTGCTGTCCAAGTCCATCCCAAAAAGAAGTCTAAGAGGACACAGGAGGCCATTTCGTCTTCAGACTAACTTCCTGCTTTAATTATCACTTATACTTTATGTATTTTTGTGTGCAGTTATTTTTCTGCGCAATGAGGAATTATTTTAGATCTGTCAGGTGGGCTTACTTTTGGTTTAACCTCCAAATATAGTGGTTTAGCTACTCTGGCTAAAATATTAGCTTGTTTAAAACATGTCTGCTCTTTTCTTGGCTCGTCAGACTTCACTGTAGTGATGCTGTCGACGTGTTCCCACGACTCAGTAATGTCTCCTGCGACTATAATGTTATCAAAACTGATAGACATGAGTTGTATTAACTGGAGTTCTCCATTACTGTACCAGACAACGTAACACGCCTGACAAACCAAGTGCAGTCAGCATCTGAATCTGGCACTCTGACTGCTCTGCAGCCTTGTCTGTTATCTGTGTCGTCAGCTCTGTCTGTGAATGCATGAATAGCCAAAAGTAACTTTTTTTTATTGTTCAAGGTCAGTTCCCTGATTGAAGCCACAGGCTGAAACCCCAAAATATAATTTGACTTGGCACATCACGGGTTATGAAATGAAAAATATTCGGCTGCAGAGTTACAGTACAGCAGTTTTTTTCTAATGCAAAATATAAAGTCTATTTCATAAGAACTGAATTTTCCCAAGCATAAGTAAACTATCTTACATTTTTAGACTCAGTTCTAGATTGAATGACGTGTTTTCATTTATTTATGTATTTATTTATTGATTGGCGCAGTGGAGCCCCAGTCGATAGCCGAAGGAGTCTAAATAGCAGAGTGTACCAGCACTTACTGCAGCATACTGGGTTTCCCATCCATAGTCCATCGATCTGACTTAACACTCTCTCTGTGGCTGGATTCCTCCTGGAGAGAGAGTGAAAGAATAATTGAGGAGGAAGAGGGGGAGTGAGGAGGGAACAGGAGGACGGACAATGGATTGACAGAGAAAGGCAGAGGCAGAGAAGCTGAGGCAGTCGGGTCGATTGCTTCATTGGACTCCCTCTTTATGTAATCAGGTCAGATGTTTCAGGACAGACATCCCGGATGAAAATACTCATTTTGGTTTTATTTGTCAGTTTGGATAATGACATGTTGCTGCTGTGTACATGCACTGTATACATACCTCAGTATAAGCAAGAGAATACGTTTGTGAAGGTTTCACGCCATGGCCATAAGGAACACTTGACTCTGATTGGCTGCAGGGTGTACATTACTTTCAGGTAGCATCCTCATTAAGATGTTAACAACCTGCAAGGTGCCTGTTTTCTCCAGTAAAGTAAGTTTATAGGAAGTTGGCTCTAACTGGCACAAAGTGGAGACTATATGTTGCACCCATCTTCTTGATCATGGTCACAGTTATTTAAGGTATCACCATTCATTTTACCACGATATATTGATATTTAAAATGCAGGCTTAGCACCTTTAAATGTCTTTAAATATTCAACACATCCTCTTGGATTTCAGACCTGTGATTGAGTCCCATCAGAGGAGGTGAGGGTAAAGCACTGAACCCAGTCTCTATGTGATTTATTGATGACACTTTGGATGGGCTCCAGCACAGATTATGGGACAGTGGTAGGAGGAAAGAGAATGAGGATGGCGGAGGAAAGGCGAGGTTGGTAGAGATGTCGAGAGGAAGGGAGAATACTGTTAGAGGTGCAGGTAGGGAGAGAACTTGTCATTAGAAACTTGGTATAGTAAAAAGTTCCCAAACAAGTTTATTTCTGTGTGGTGGAGGAGAAAAACCAGGAGTGGTCCGAGACAGGGCAGAAAGGCAGACGATGTGGAGCAGGCTGAACGGTGGAGTGGAAGCCGAGCAGCATGAGTAGGTCGATGTAAACCGAGCAGGCAGGGCTGGACAGATAGTTTGTAACGTAGTGTGGGAGTTAAAGGGATTGCACCACACAAGGAAGTTACAAGATAGAAAGGAACCTTTTATTTCATTACTGGGATCACGTTGACTTTATATCCCTTTACATTTGTAATGACGATGACATGAAGCTTTGGTATTGTGCTGCACAAGGGCACAACTGTAATGTTATACTGCATTCATTTGAATTGCGGTAAGTAATGTTGAACTATTCCTTTAATTTAAAAGCAGAGTCAGCGAGAGAGAGAGAGAGAGAGAGAGAGAGAGAGAGAGAGAGAGAGATGTTGCAGAGAGAGAGAGAGAGAGGACACAGACAAGGATACAGCATCCATGAACAATCATGGCCATTAAACAAACTGTCCACTGTCAAGAGTCCTCTGTCCCTCACTCTGTGAGCTCGCACTGGACAGCATCAGGACTGGACTGCTGTATTTCCTTGTCCTGGGTGTCCTTATCCACCTGGGTTCTCCTCCATTAGCTAGATTATCTCCCCACTACAAGAGGGTCAGCAGCCCGGCCATAGATTGTCAGTCAGAGGGAAGGAGGGAGTGAGCGTGGGAGGACGGGGATGCTACAGAGATAGAAGGTAAAGATTAAGATGAAGATGAAAAGAAGGTTTTAAAGCTTCACAAGGATGCATTTGCATGCAAAACGGTGCCTGTATTACTGTATATTACCAAGCAAAATGATGTGGTAATAGAGAAGAGCCTCCTGCAGCCTCTGTTGACTCACCCTGTGTTCCCAAATGAAATCTGCTTTCATTAATCAGTGGCGGGAAACCCTCTCCATGCACAGACAGTGAATACGCGAAGAGTGCAAGCGTTCATCCACTGAATGGACTCACCTGTGTTATGTTATTCTTCTGTCTGTCTCATTACCAAGAATGTGGGTTAAAATTAAATGATTAGGTAATCATGAAATTGCCTTGCTTTCCAAAATAAAATACTGTTTATGCCAAAATACTTAAAAACTGCCAAACGTCTTCAGTTTCAGAGTTAGTCGCAATGCAGCGTTTGATACTGTTCGTAATTTAGCGTGAGCACACGGCAGTAATCCGTGGACTTTGGCAGCTGGATAGTCAGACGACACCGTTTAGAGATATTATGGGATTCAGTTCCAGTGAAAATGATGCCCGTACTTGCTACTTTGCCATTGTGATCACTGACGGGATTGGAAAACAAAATGTTCATTTCTGCAAAGTACTGACATCATGTTACAGGATTTTGCGTGTATTGAGGCTCAGAGTTGAATCCTGTAATACAGACCGGCCTGTGCAGCTCCCAGAATGAAAAGGAGGACAAAATAGTGTTTTCGAAATGGATGAGCTACGTTTTGTAAGTTCTGTAGAAACTAATGATGTAATAAAATGTAAGAAACATGAAAATCTTCATGGGTACGAGTAGTTTGTAGGCTTTTTACATTTGACACAGCATTCAAGAGTATAAACATAAATGGGCCATTGGCTTTCAGGTAGCATCCTAATGATGGTATTTAATTATTATAAAAGCTAATAAAGCTAATAAAATAATACTTTCAGTTAAAGCTTCTCTTATGTGTTGCAGGAAACTATCACTGACACTAAGTTTGACATTGATAGTCCGTATTTAAAGAGCACTTTGCTAAATGAAAAGTTGTTGTATTTTGATCGATTGCAAGTCGTCGAGGTATCAAGTCCTGCAGTTGTCAAAAGAAACCTCGTTTGTTGAGTTTTGCTTTGTTGACCTGGGAACATTTGAATTGGATAATTTTATATGCCGGAAATGCCCAGTGAGTGAAGCATTTTTGAAGACATAGCTTGCTACGATTACTAAATAATCAGTTTCCTAGAGGAAATGACAATAAGCACAAAAGTGTATTACTGTTATGTATAATTAAATATGTGCTGCTTCTACAGATGTCTTCTGTTTTTGCTAGTTCCATCAAAGTGGAAGAGGATGCACCAAATGGGTTCTATTAGTTAGATTCCCCTTAGACTCGTAATGCACTTCTGAAGTTGAGACATCTGACTTTTCTGCTCGTGGGCAAGAAGAAGGAGAATTCCCTCAAAGTGTCCGATCGTTACAAGAGAAAGAGGGATCTTCAGTAATCAACCATGACTGGGAAAAAGAAGTTGGTTAACATTTGGGTTAGATAAGCAGCGGAGTGGGTTGATGGCAGAAAGTGTTGCTGATGAAAGGCTTTCAATCTGATTCAGCATGAAAACACTCCATCTGTCTGTTCTCTGTGGTTTTTCCTCTCTCCACTTCTCCCTAATGATACTACATGCACTCGCTTTGATGTGATCAGACTCTCATTATTAGCTGTTGTTCATGCACTGACCTCTTTTGTACTTCAAATGTGTGTTGGTACGAGTTGCTTGCATGGCACACTTACTGTAGCGTTTGCACTTCAACAATTCTGTGTACATATACACACAGAAGAAACCACATCCTAAACACACACACACACACACACACACACTTAAAGAGCTCTCCATCACTCACATTTGCTGAGGAACATCTAGAGTGACAGCTTGCCTATCACTGGTGTGGAGGCGAATATAATGGAAACAATATGTGACTAAAGGAATATCAGAGGAGAGGACAGATGACTGGTTAGTTCATAATAAGTGATAAATGACACGACAGAACATGATGGAGGAACGTGCAGCGACAGTGGTAAGGCAGTATGATCCAGTAATCTAATAACAAAGTCATTATCTACTATAATAATAACGGTGAAGCAACTTTTTGTGTGGGGATCAATCACCTGGTGTGATGACTGAAGATAAAAAAAAACGGTTTGATACCCACAAAGCTTCACATACCTGCTGCAGTACCTGAATGTGTTTATGAATATGACTCGATATTTCATGGAAGAATGATTTCACTCCAGGGTGTTAGTGTTCTGCATGCAAATGTTTAATGTGGCCAGATACCCCCAACAAAAGACATTTCAAACAACCTTATAAAAACAACAAATATATTTTCTCACTATGGTTGGCCATAGTAAAATTAATAAAACAATTATATATATTTAAAGAAACTACAGATCATTTGTTGGGGGGGAAAAACATTAATTGGTTAGCATTTTGTTAGCATTCTGTTTCCTGTTTATTTCATTTGATCGGTCGCGTTTCTGTTATGTTAATTTTGTTAATGTAAAAAAGATTGCAGCTTTAGAGAATATGTTTATGGTAAAGGTTTATTTTTTAGCTCTTAAATTGTTGGAATATTTCATTTCGGCTTTAATAAAGCTAGGCTAGCAACTTCTCCCTGTTTCTAGTCTTAATGCTATGCTAGGCTAAACACACCTTGGACCTATTTCATCCTTTGACTTACGTAATTATAAGCAATCTACATGGAACAGTCAGTGGGTTTGGCAATGGAGGTGCATCATCATGTCTGTTTTACCCATATTTTGCAGATAACACAAGCCATTTGTCATCTTGCTGCGCTGTGCGACTGTCCCCCCATCAGTTATCCAGGAAATCTGTTTCCAACATTTTTTATCACATCAGTTCTTCACTGTTAAAACAAACTCCCAAGCCTCAAATTGAACATGAAAACTGAGGCGGCTCCATCAAAAATGTGTCAATTCCATTCATCTTTTCTCATTCTTTTCATCACGATTTGCATAAAAATACAGAGATGGAAACAACCCGGGGAGGATGATGAACAATATGCACTCGTGAGCTTCCTTTTATATCTGTCTCACCATTGATTTCACTTGGATTTAGCCTTTTGATCCATCTATCAATCATCCATTCCTTTCTTTTCATCCGTCAGATATAAGACTGGTGGCTACATAACATGATCACAGTGCAGTAGCTGCGAGAAGACCGATGGGGGGGCTGACTGAGACGGACAGACAGAAAGGCAGATAGATAAAGGTTAGGTGAGGACAGGACGGGTTAAACATTGACTCTGTTCTACATTCCTGAGCTGCCTTGCATACTTTTCCTATTATAGGTCTTTCTTGGTGGCATTGTATCAAGTGTGTGAGCTTTGTTTAGGAGGAGATGTAGCTGGGAAGCTGTCATTCATGTGCCTGGCTGCTTTGGCACAAACACACACACACACACACACACACACACATTCATTTTCTGCGATAAGAGACAACGAGCAAAATAGGAAGCTGTTAACACACCCAGAGTGTGTGTGTGTGTGTGTGTGTGTGTGTGTGTGTGTGTGTGTGTGGTTTGTGCACACTGTTTGTTTGGGTGCTTTGAATTGCATGACTTATGTATCTCACTACATTTTGCGAGTTTGTCCTTGTAAGGATCTCTACTTATCAAGATGTGCATGAGTATCAGTGTGTGTGTGTGTGTGTGTGTGAGACAAGATGTAAAACTGTTTTTCGTCCTCGACTGCGTCCCTGTGCGTCGTTCGGCTTTGTGTGCTTTAGTTTGGGAATTCTCCTCACGCAAACTCCCTCCAAGGCTGGGCCTCCCCTTGTCCTCTCCTGCTTCTCATTTCTTAGTCCTCCTCCTGTTGCCCGTCCCCGTATCAGCCTCATCAGCACTGGCACGGACTCTGACGAAAACAGAGCACGACTTCCTGTCGTTTCCGTCGTTTGTTTGATACACTCCATTTCTCCTCGGCTGTTTCTTCATTCCAGATGAGGGGAGATGGGTCAGTTTTCACCGAGCACACCGAGCTTCATCTGGCTCTCATCAGGAGCAGCAAGTGTTTTTGCATGGACTATTTTTCAACAGACATCATTCATCATCCGCTTTTAAGTTTGTTTATGTAACTCTGTCTGACGAAAAATTACCCTAATATTTGTATTACATTGCTCTGGGGATTTATAGCGTGTCCATGGCACTGTTTTCTCACTGGTATAATGATAATGTTTCCATCAGTTTCCCGTAGGGACTAGCCTATGCCATTCAGCACTGAAATCATTATGAATTTATTTTATATTATAGAATCTCCTGTAGCCTGATAATCAGATGGACATAGAGATGCATGCATTCTGCTTTCATTTCATTATTCAGTCTAATATTTTGTTCATATAAACAATTTTCTATTCTGAATGGTTCGTTATATTTACCTAACTAATCAGCAGTTTGATTAGCTTAGCATAAAGAGTGGAAACAGCAAACCTGCCTCTGTATGAATGATGTTCACCTTAATATTCCTTTTGGGATCAATCGTTTTTATGGGGAATTTCCATGTCTTTGTTTTTGTGCTCCCAAAGTGGCACTTTTTTGCTTTTTAAGTTCATAAAAGTGCCAGTTTATTCCGTTTGCCCTGACTGTCAGCCATTACAGAGCATCACACGGCTGCTGATGTGAGGTACCTGCTCCCAGGGACTACCAGATACCAGATACCAGATGATGTTAGCCCCACGTCTCTCCGCTGGTGGTGGGAGGGCATCTCCGCACTCTTCTGTTAACTGTTTACCCATTAACCTTCTCTGTGTAGCCTGCTGGCCATCTGTCAGCTCTGGGCATTTGTGTGTGTACACAGTGCGTGTGTGTGTGTGTGTGTGTGTGTGTGTGTGTGTTTTTGAGTAAGTGAGTGTGTATTCTTGCTTTAGTGTTGCTTTGGTGTAACAAACCAAAAGACGCTCGTACTGGGACGCCCCAAAGTGTTAAGAGAGAGCACACATGCATACATTCATTGAGGGAGTTTCTTGCACTTCAGGTGACCAACAGGCCTACGCACACACACACACACACACACGCACACACACACACACCCACGCACTATCTGACATGTGTTGCAAATTTGTCAGACAGACAGACTTGGAGCCGGTGCGAGGAGGGAATTCCTTCATCTGCACGCCTCTTCAAGCTGCACATGTGCTCAGCATCTGCTCTACACGCACACTCACAAGGAGAGAGAGAGAGTGTGAGAAGAGATGCCGATAAACACTGATCAAGAAATTTCTTTTTTTCAAGCATTCCGCGGTCTCGCTCTCTCTCTGTCCCTCTAACCTCCCATCGCAGACTGAAAGAGCCTCTCAAGAGTTGCTGGAGAGGCTGTTAAGAGCGTGCACCGTCTCAAGGTTACGGGGCAAACTGATCTGATGCAGCTCTTTTATGCGCTGTGTATGCCACGACCTCCTCTCAGCGAAGAGTGATTCACTCGCTCCTGACATCTCAAAGAGGAGGCACATATGCCGCCTGCTCCTTTGAAGGTTGATTGTGTGTGTGTGTGGGGGTACGTATGCGTGTGTTTGTCAGGCACACAAACATTGAGTGTATGCTGCGCTCCATATACAAACACGCAGTGTGTGTGTGGGTGAGTGTGTGTGTGTGTGGTGTTTTTCTAACTTTCTGGTCTGTTAGTTGCAGTCCAATGAGCGTTGGAATGAAAGCATATCATTTGCCAGAACACATGTATTGCAGTCATCTCTAGAGGCAAGAATGCAAGTGTGACTCGGGACATAGAGGATTAATTGAGCATGTGATACATGTGGTATATAATTGGCTACATAATATTGCCCTTACATTTTCTGTGTTTTTATTCCCAGATGATCACGCAAGTTCTGCAGCATGAGCTTTGAGAGCAACTCAAGTGTTTGGTTTGTTCTTGATGTGTTTACACACGTTTTCCTTCTTTCTCTCCATCTGTTGCAGGATGTTGGAGTATTCCCTCAACCTGCAGAATGTCAGTTTTTCAGCGGTGAGGACGGTTCGTGTGCTGAGACCTCTGAGAGCCATCAACCGAGTGCCAAGTGAGTGCAGACGTACCGGCCTTTCACACTTGGGCTCTCTAAGCAGACTCTAGATCCCAGAACACTCCGTCCTCTAATACCACAACACTTTTGGCCTCCTCTGCAGACAAACACACTTTTTTTGCTCTCAAACTGAAGCCAAACTGCTAAAGATACGGACACTGTGCACAACGTTTAGGTTGCTTTAGGCCATTGTGAGGGATTTTCAAAAATTTGACGTTTGTGCAAGTTTGGGGTGATAACGCAGAGAGAGAGAAAGAGAGAGAGAGAGGAAAAATAAAATATAGGAAGTATGGAAGGAAAATGTTTAAGTGAAGAGAGACTGGCACATCTTCCAGCATTTAAATAAGGCTGCAGACGTACAGCGCTTTGTCTTCATCATCCAAATGGACAAAGACATGATGCATATATCGTAATCCTGGACTTATTTAAAACCTTTCTTTTGGAAAGCGGATGAAAGCACAGGAGTTGCCACATTATAGCACGGCTTTTGGACTTTGCATTTCACCACATATTACATAATGTAAGGATATATTTGGAGCATTGGTAGTGTGATGGAACTAAACCACATAGTTATTAGTGGTTGTACTTGTACAGTGTGTGACATCCATCACAGCCTGCGAGACTGCACAGAGCTGCCTGTGTGTGCGTGCCTGTTGTCAGTTTCTGTGTGAGCAGTTCACTCTGGCCCAACAAACACACGATCTCATGACGTATGACACATTTGGTTCTTCATCGAGGCCAAAGGGCGCCATCCTGTTTATCCATCCCCCAAAACGTTAAGCCTGGATTAATGCTTAAGAGTCTGCACCTTTACACCACAGTACGGGGAAAAAATCTTGTTAAGAAATGCTTATTGTGTGACATCAAGTCCCGTCTGTACTTTCTGTTCCCAGATGAAGAAAATACTTGCCTCTGTTTATTAGCCAAACAGTTTTTATTCTACTGGCAAACCAGCACAATGACAGGTGACAGGCGATGGTTTGAACTCAAATGTCAAAGGTATTAATATCTAATCCTTAAACACATATATATCTTTATATATATTTAGTGCAAAGATCAAACACAAGTCACTTTATTCGGTTTCTTCTGATTGAAAAAAACGTATCTGAAAACGGACATTTAATAACTCGTCACAATAGCCAACAAGTAATATGTTGCTTCTCATGATTAATCGGGCTTGGCGGATATTAGCTGTGTAGTTTGGCCATATCTTAATACATTGGACTTCTGCTCCTCTGTCATGGTACTCGCTGTAATTGTCACCCGCCCGGTCAGCTTTGGAGATTTATATGCAATTTTCCAACTCACCACCATTTACCAAAGCACTGCAGTTCATAGTTACACTGACACACAGAGACGATCACACTTCCCAGAGAAAAATGCCAGAGTTGCTTACTCCATCTGTCATCCTCCCCCCTCCCTTCCTCTTACACACACACACACATATTATCCTAACCCCCCCAAAAAAGTTCCATACCCCCCTCCCCTTTTCCATTAGTCTCCATTAGAGTTTAATCAGCACAGATTGAATTTCCAGTGCTCACATTAATGTTTAAATAAATGATAAGCATTTTTATTCCCACCCAGCGGTCCACTCTGTGCATTCATTCTTACCTTGATTTC
>JAVQJL010062980.1:0-14102 GCA_036024295.1 Nannoperca obscura | reverse complement strand
ATATGCAAGTCTGGACATGATACATAAGTAAAAAAAATTTGGTGATTCTAGCTCAAAGTTAAGGTAGGGGGCTTTTGTATTGAAAATTGCAGGGGGCGCTGTTCCCCCCCCCGCCCCCCCCCATTCTCCGAACCAATTTCAGAACTCTATTTTCGCCAAGCCTGACCTGTGTGCAAATTTTCCCACGCTTTCGAGCACGTTCAGGCCCCCGTTTTCCCCTCCGAACGCGGCAAATAAAAATAATAATAATAATAATAATCCTTTGAAATTCAATAGGTCCTTGCACGACATTTCGTGCTCGGGCCCTAAATATTTATTTAGTTTTGTTAGTTGCTTGTTATTGTGTAAATAAAGCACAATGCATTTTCCCCCAAAGCATACTACAGTGGGGGCAGAGGGAAATTGAAACTTTCTTCTTTGCTCTACTTATCTCTCCTACTTTGTCCACAGTCCCGCCATCGAGTTGACATTTATCACAGGCCTCCATTAAGTGCTCAGATTGTGTGCTGTGGCAGAGCAGAGTATGCCTTACAGCCGAGAGAACTCAGTGTTGACGTTGCTAACTCACTGCTCTCTCCTGTCTTGTGATGTCCTGCTTTCCCTTTGATCTCAACTTCTGATGTCAACTGTGGGTTTAGTCAGTGGCTTTGTCTGTAACTTACAACTTTCAGTATGATTCTCAACTTTTTCCCCCCTCGTCTTGTCACACAAATGAATGTTGGCAAATCCATTTGCCGTAAGAGCCTGGAATACCTACTGTAGTCAAACAATACCTCTGATGATTCCCTTGCTTCTTTGCTACTCTTGCTAGACCTGTGATGTGGTGCATGCCCCCCACCCCCTGAACCCCCATTGCTCTGCCCTCACAAGTGTATCCTTATCTTCCCCACTTCCTGGGTGATAACGCAATCTGATAACTACAACATTCGCCGCTCCCTCTGATTGATTAACCAGTGACCTCTGACCCCCTGCGGACATTTTAATTGGCTGATGCATAATGAGCAGGCTTCCCTGAAGAAGAGCTGTTTTAAAGCCAGAGAGTACGAGGGGGTGATGCTGGAAGGGAGCAATCTAATTAGCTGATTTAACTGATAACACCTGAGGCAACTCAGTGAGAGACTGAGTGTGTGTGTGTGTGTGCATGCGCAATATGATTTCTATCTTATCAGTATCCCTTGTACGATAGAGATGGATTCAGGCCTCGCAGTATTATGTGAGGATGATTCATGGATTATATTACCCTGCCAAGTATGTTTATATGCACTGAGGTGGTTGAAACTCTGGTGCTGTGAGTTTCTTATGTGTGCACATGTATTTGAGAGAGGGAGTCTGTGTGTTTTATTCTAATAAATGAGATTTTGTGAGGCTATAAGTTATGATGAGTAGATCAATACAGCATCTTAATGCAGTAAGCTCCTTATATTGCATCCATATACCCAATAACACCAAATTCAATTTTACATTCCCGTAAGAATAAATACTTCAGTTGTTTACGCTGGTTTTTAAGTTAAATATTGAAATCTTTACATTTTTATTGATTTCATTTATGCCATATAATTTAACATGGTTACGTTTTTCTGCACTGAATATAATCATGGAGACAATCTAAAGTGAAGTGCATTGCATCAGTACTTGTCGAACATATTTGCACATGGAGTTGGAAGGCGGTAGAAAATAGAGGGTTACTATTGTACTGGCAGGTGATGCAAAGTGGCTGCTGTCCTTCATGCCTATTTAGACCCATTTGTTTTTTTCTTTTGGCCATTGGAATGGTTTTGTACCTGTCATTTAACCGCTTGAACGTCCAAGCATTAAGGTTAGAAAACAGATTTTTAAGATTTTTATGACATTATCATATATACAGTATAATCTGTTTTTGTTTCAACACTTAAACAAAGCTAGAGTGTATTATGCTTACACTGGCTGTTATGGCTGCATTAGTCAAACAAAAATCATCTAGGTGTCTTGTAAAATAGTGAAAACTGCCCATCAGAATTTTTTTTTAAAAATTTGATGTGGTTGTTCTCCACTTATATACTATATTCCGCCCTTTTTTTTGTGAGTTTGTTCTTTCTTTACTTGAGTCTCTTTATGTTTCACTCTGCAGGGTGCAGTTTTGTGAAAATGTCTTTTTATCTCTTCATTCTCTCTCTTCTCTCTTGTCCATGCTACACTTTTTCCCACTGCCCTCCTTGTCTGTCCTGTGTGTTTCCCCCCTCACTCACACATGGAAAGACTGTGAGGAGAGTATACCAACAGAGGAGCCACGTAAGTCCTAGTCCTAAGTGTGTGGCCGTTTTTGTGCATTTCTATGCGTGGCGAGCTGTACTGTAAGTGTGCATGTTGGTGGACATGCTAACAATCTTTTCTGCGGGAGCTCCCAGCATACCTCTTCACTATTTAATTAGATACAGGATCCCTGAAAGAAGACCAAACCCATGTGGAACAGTAGAAATACCTTTCCTGTGGATTAACCCCTCTCGTCTCCTATCCTTTCCTCTCCCCACACACGCCATAATTACCGCACCAGACAATTACCCAGCATACTCCTGGGATGCACATTTTGTTCTCTTAATCTGGTGTCTTAAATAATTAAAACCAACCATGAACTCCTCTTTGTGAGCGTGGCTCAAGAGGGTTGCGTGTGTGTGTGTATACAGTATATCTGTAAGTGTCTTATTGGTTTGTTATTTTGCTGTTTATTATCCAGATCTCACGAGGCCTCCCCTATCTACCAATAGCACTATCACAATCCCACCTACCTGGCTCCATGTGACCCAGAACAGATTTACCATCACATGTAGCCTCACTTCTTTATGTGCAACAGTGTGTTCATGGAACATCCATTTGCTCACCCATACCTTAGTTTGTCAGTGGTGTATTTAATTTCCCATAATCCCTTTGGCCATGTTTCTCTAACAGCATGGCATTCTGCCATAGACTGTGTCATTGTTCATTTAGAAACATGTGTAAACAAACAAAAAGAAACAGAAATCCTGTTTGTGTTTGGATTTAAACTGTTGAATTCTCCCCCTTCCTGAAGTTGTACCTGGGCACTGAAAAAAGATATGCAAATCTCATAATCTCACTATAACTAAATATGCATGTATCATACATATGTCAGCAATACAGGAAGGACCTGCATTTGTGTAAAGTATTCCTTTGTGTGTAATAATTCAGTGCTTCTGTCTTCATCAGCCAAAAAAGAAGAGGAGGATCTGGAGGATAAGAAATCCATAAAGAAGAGAATTAAAGAGCTCAAGGTGCTCGATCCGAAGATTGCACAGAATCTATGTAAGTATTTTTTTTTCTTTTAGCCCACTCCTCCTCCTCCCAAGGACTGCATTTATACACATCCATGTTTCTTAATGTTACAGTCTACTGCACGTCGTTCTAGCCTCCACAGCTCCGTACATAATTATTTACATTCACTTCTGCCCTTTATCTCACTTAATGCATTTCCTGTAATGCTTATTATATGTTCTTTACATCTTATAATGTGACCCTAATAGAGAATTTTGGCAGCATTTTTGCACTTACTGTGAACCTGGACATTGCCACCTGGGACTGTGTCTTTACACACACTGAGCTAATTAACACTGTTCAGCATCCATTAAGGAATGATGAAACGGAAGGAAAAATAAGTATGATCACATTGATCTCTGTCTGCCTCAATGTTTGTTTCCATCACACATAGACAACAAAATATAACAAGACAGAGTTTAGAATTGGCTGAGGTGGAAAAGTTGGCGACAAAGCGCAATGGGAACATGTTGAGCGAATAAATCATGACGTACGTTAGGCAGGAGACTTAAACGTCGGCTGAGGAGACAAGAATCTGTGGAGCAATGAGGAGACCGTAACCTTCCTTTAAATAATACATGAAACAAACCTAAATGGCATATTTCCATCACGTTTACCACATTGCGTTTCACCGTTTGAGGGTTGATGTGCACTCTTTTAATCATGTCATCTTGTTGCGCCCTCATTTCTGCAATACATTAATGGCACATGACTGGAGAATTAGCGCCACCAGCTGTTTAGTAGTGCATGGAAACGCTTATTAATTAGCATTTTCTTTTGAAGAATTTTGTTTAAATGTGGATTAAATTTGGAAGGAAACCTTGCTTCAGTCGCTTGCTCAATTTCACTCTCACTCACACACACACAGACAGACAGGCACGCACGCTTGGTCTTTAAATGACCGTTTTAAGAGCACCCAGCATTAATGAGGATCCAGCTGATCTCTTAAGCACTCCCAGATCTTAGCACCTCATTGGCTTAGATCAAGGGGAGCTGTGACCTTTGTTTCATGTATTAAAAGAAAATGAGACTAATCAGCCCAGTAACAGTGATAAATCATGCAGCGGAAATTATAGAGCAGGAACGAGGAGAAAAAAAGTAGGAGGAGAGTAGGTAGTTTATGTGTTCCACCATGGGAGGTAAAGAGACTAAAAGCTTTGATTGAGGTTGAGACTGAGTCTCTGAGGTTTTAGCTCTGTTGCTCGGTTGATAACGCCACTGTTAATATACCATGCAAATGTATTCCATGTAATGAGTTTAAATGAGTTCATTTTAGCAATAATGGCATAGAGCTTACTTACATCACATTTTTTCAAGTGTTTTAACAGGAGAAGAAAGAGTAATTAGTCAGAACTCCATTGAATATATGCAGTTGATTTCATCTTGAACTGTTTGAATACTGGCTTCCCTAAACTTAGCTTGAGGTCAAGTCATTGTTAGTAAGTTATTGGTCTGGTTAGTCTTAGTATTTTATTTTTTTAAGCCTTTAGCATAATGTTTAATTAATTATCCTGCCGAAACCACTGACCCAAGTTAAGTAGCTTTTGACACCCTGCGCCCCTGCTTCTGTAATATCTCACAATCAGTGGTGCTAAATTAAAATAATTAAGATTTTGTCCCTCCATGTACGCAGTGGTTTTAAACAGTGATGGTCTGTAAAATCTGACAATGAAACTGAATAAGAAGCACAAGTTTGTTCTGGAGAGTTATTTGTGATTGTACCGTATATCATGTCAATTTGATGTCTGAAACTCTGGCTCCTAGCCTAGTCACACATCTTTTAACTTTCAGGGTTTTTCTGATGGTTCCACTGGCTCGACTAATGACTTATCCTGACAAGGCATTTGCCATTCAGTCCCTAGTGGTGCCACTTGCTTGGAGATCTCATGCTTGCTAAAACAGTGTCATTTTTTAAATTGCTTTTTCTAAAACAGTTTTATGTCTGACTGACTTATGTGCTGATGTATCTTTAATTTGACTTCTCTTTGGTTCCTACTTCATGTCCTTCATGTGTTCTTGAGCTGTTTTATTGCTTTTTTATTTCACATAATCTTTCTTTTGTATTTTTCTTTTCTCTTTTTTGTATTGTAAATTTGTATAAACAGGAGTCTGAAATTGCAACATTACTGGCTTTTAGTTAAACATGTTTATATTTACCAATGCATTTGTTGCATCTTTTACATGTTTCTGTGCAGCCATCTTCTTGGGTTCCTTCCGTATGCCTTATCAGGAAATCCGTCGGATGATAGTGGAGGTGGATGAGGAGCAACTCACTGAACCTATGATCCAGGTCGGGCAAGTTTTGTGTAAAGTTGTTGAAATCTTAAGAGTTAAAATTACTTATCTAACATTAGTAGATACCTTTCTTGAACTGACCACCTAACTAACTGAGATGGAAAGAATATTGGAAACTAGCTCATCCTACAATGTACAACTTGTTCACCTTGAGGCTGGAAGACTGCCCTTGTCCTGCTCTGTTGGTCAGGGTCATGCTCCTACTCTTTTCTATCGTCTTGATTAGTTGTCTAGCTTGAAACGGCATGTAGCCTGAGGCTGAAGTATCAGGCATCTGTAAAGCTTACAGTACAACAGGTGTTGAAGCAGTTGGTAAGATCAGGCAATCTGTGCTCAATGGATGTTAAGTAGTATTTTTTTAAATTATATTTTTCAGCTGCTACTGCTTTACAGCTTAGCTTTGTGGCCAAGGCTTCCATGTTCATGTCCTTGTTTTCGTTGGTCTCAGGGTAGAACCTGACCATTACTGGAGTTTTATGACCTATGTAGTATATACTTTATACTTACCAAATCAGTATTTAAATGCTGCTCATAGAAGAGAAGACATCAGCCACCCTCTGTTCCATTAAGCGCTATAGCTTTGTGTAAACAAATCACACTAAAGAAATGAGGTGTGATTAGTGCACATTTTATAGCCATTTTTCAAAAATGGTATTTGTGACAGCCCTGGTGTTTATATTTTTAACCTAAACACATATTTTAACCAGATATTATTCCTATGAATCCTATAAATATGGTTATTACATGATATATAGTTTAGAAGAGAAACTGTCATTTAAAAGCTCTCATAAAATCAAACTGATGGGAATAAAAAGTAAGTGTAAAACTGATTTAAAAGCCAATTTGTAAAAAAAAACTTTTAAAAGAGGACACTGACATTGCTTTCCTGATTTTGAATGGAAGGCTGTCAGAGAGGGTTTGAGCCCTGACAGCATATGCTCTGCTACCTGCTGTCTCCAACTTGGCCCTGGGAACAGTCAGCAACAACTGGTTGGTAGACCTTAGACAGGAAGAAGGATGCACCTTTAAAATCAATTCTGAAGGACACAGGTAATCAGTACTGAGGCTGAAACGTAGAAAATGTGCTCCAGTTTTCTTCTTCTTGTCAGTATCTACTGAACTACAGTCTAAATGGCTGGAATTAAAGGCATCAATAAGTATACTATAAGCATATGGTGTACATTTGTCAAGCTAAATTATAATCAGCTTATAAATGTCACCAAATAAGTAAAAAGTTGATGGATAAGAATCTGTGCACCAGATGTTGAGAACGCTGAGTAATGCATGTGAGGGTTTCAGGTTATATAATTGTGGTTGCTCAAGTTCGGGGGCGTGGGTAACCTGGAAGTGTGAAACAAAAGAACAAAAACAAACTGAGCTGTGGATGTGCATTTTAAAGAATTCATTTAATTGATAATTGTTAATTACAACACGTAAATAATTAATAGTCATTAAGTCAAATTCCATTATACTGCATCATAAAAACTCAAATAATGGAAGTGGCAATATTTGTCCTTACTCCAGATATCAGGGACAGATTTTTAACTAAATTTAAATGTATCACATCAGCATATTTATCACATAGTAGCAGTTTTTGTTGAGATGGCTGTTAAACTCAGATGATAAAGGTAAATAGACAATTGTGAAATTGTGATTAGGTTTTTTAGACAGCCAAAAGGTAAAAATGTTAAATTATTTAAGTCATGTTGATTGAATTGCCTTTAATTAACATGCCTTAAATAATAAAACATTTTTTCCTTTTGGCTGTCTAAAAAACCCAATCACAATTTCACTTTCAATTATCTATATACGTGTATATAGCCCTAAGGGTATTAGTCTGTTTGATAATAAAATACATGTTACTGCAGGCATTTTTACTGAAACTCACCGATAGGGCTGACAGCAAATAGAACAGCAGTAGGTCAGATTTCTATACAAACACAGTACACAGAGTGGTAGTCTTAGTGCTCATTCTAAATTGAATTCAAAGAAAACACCATATTGATCTTCAGGTATGGAATTTGGGCAACCACAAGGCTTTTGAAACAAATGTATAGCCATTCCCCCACAGGGTACACCCACTATGGACACTTGAGGCCATTAGACTTCGTAAATGGAAAAGAAATTGAAACATTAGGAGTATATGATGTCGTACCAATCACAATGAAATAAAGTGTGTCAGGCACTATCACAAGGCTATTTTTAAATAAATGCATACCGGTTGCTTTCCTCTGCTCTGCTTTCCTGCTTGCCGCTTCTCACTCCTTTTCTTCCTCTCTCTTCTATGTAGAACCTTGTGAAGCACCTACCAGAGCAGGAGCAGCTGAACGCCTTGGCAAAGTATAAAAATGAGTACGCGAATTTGTCAGAGCCTGAGCAGTTTGGGGTTGTGGTGAGTACACACTCACACATGCACGCACACACACCCCACACACACACAAACTATCAACTCCCTACCAGCTGATCATAGCTCTAATAACATGTACACGTATATCACAAAAAAGACTTTCCTTTATGCTGTAGTATTTTTGTTGATGAAAGATCTTATATTCTTCAACTATGTTGAAATTCGGTGTACTATGAAGTAATAGTCTGTAGTGGTTTAACAGAACATAATTATGCATACACAGTTTTATAAAACATAACATAATCTAAACTTGTCTTGTATTTACATCATATTTCTCCCTTTATTTCTCTTTCCTAACTACACACACACACACACACACACACACACACACACACACACACACACACATACACACAAATGGAGCACTTTGATATGAATATCCTAATCCCGAGCTTTTTAAAATTCTATCTTTTTAAGCCTTAAGAGACACCTGTGGACTGCCGCACTAATTTATGCACATTAAAGAGCAGCACTGCTGCCTAATTATGTCAGCATCGTTTTCTTAGAGACTTGTCAAAGGAGGTTTATTCAGAATTATGCATGAGGGGTGTAGCGCTTTTTTGTGCATTTTTTGTTTGTGCCAAGCAACCAAGTTACTGTCAAAACATACAATAATCGTCTTCTTTTGCCCCATGCACCCACCTGTTTTGTAAACACCTATGAAAGAGAATCACTGAATGAAAATGCAGTGACTGAGCGGTTTATGGTGGGGGGGTAAAAAAAATAGAGCATACTCAGCTGTTGTCTATAGTTCATCAGGGAGACATAGAACAAAGTAGAGCCTGCTTATATAATGTTGTTTCGCTGCTGTGCCTGCGTTGGCCCAAGGAGGCCTGTGTGCTTTCACCTATCAGAAAAGCTCAGGTTCAAAGGGAATTTTTAATTTACCATTGTGCAAACACATGCATTTTATCTTTTCTTTTTTCCATGCCTGCCACTCTCACACTTGATTTGAACTCTACCTTGTGTGTAGTAGTTTGTAGCAGTAGTGTCTGTTCGGAGGAACAGATCCAATTTAATTGTAATAAACCATACAGTGCCTTGGACACAAGGGTAATGTAGGTATTTTATGTATTTTTGTGCTGCTACATGAATGATTTAAATGTTTCTTGCAAGACAAGATATCAGAAAGCAAACAAGCTCCCGATCTTCCAACAGAGCATTAATGTCCATGATGTTTTTACATTAGAGCATGCAGTACAGTAACTGTTATTGCTGTCCATCTGTTATGGTTGATGACTTAGAGACTTAATTTCAAAATCATAGGAATCACAGTGTTTACCAGCATGTGCATCCTGCTGGCGCAAATATAGTCACATTCCTTAATACTGGCACTTGTTTGAATTAAAGGTCTTTCATCTAGGATTTAAATTGTTGTTGACACTCCATGGAGACATTTATTACAAGTTCCAAAATATTTACTCACTTTAATTAGTTTTTACACTATATGGTGGTGCAGATGTTTTTTATTCACTGTTCACACTCTTGATGGCGTTAGAAAAATCTATTTTATGTCAACAGAACTGTCTTTTCCCTCTCACCATCCTACCAACTCAATGAATTATGACCAATACGCAAGCTACATTTTCCATACATTTTCCTTTATAGTCCATTTTCTTATGTTCGAACCCGTCCCTTCATGTCGTTAATACTGCCTTCTGCAGCTCACTTTTGTCCAATGCCCTCTGAAGCCTTCATTGAAACAACAGCTGCACACACTAACTCTTTAGTCGCCCTGGTGGGTTTGCTTTTTTTCTTTCTTCTTCCCCTCATTATTTCCTCCCACTACAATTACCTTATCACATAATTCATCCCATCTCTGGGCTCCATTTCAGCATTACGTCTGTTTTTTGTGCACCTTGCTATTTTTCAATTTTGTCATATTTTTCTCCTGCCTGTCTTTCCTCTCATACAAACATACACCGTACACGTACACACAAACACACACACACACGCTCACTCACTCACAGACTGAAATAGTTATTTGATAACATTACAGTAGCTATAATTAAACCCTTGATGGAGGACATCAAACTGCACAGCCAGCTGTTGTGTGAAACAGACAATTGGAACCTGCGCCCCTCTGCATCACCCCACCACCCCACACATGTACACAATCACTGTTGTGGCCAAGCCCTGGGCCCAATGCAATATTTTCCAATTTTCTCTAATTGTGTGAGAGTGGTAATCCAAGGCAGCCTATTGTATATTCCACCCCCTCCTCTGCCTGCCCTATATGGACACTAACTCCACAATTAACTTACCAGACCTGGGTCCCAAATCAAATCACTGCCAGCATCTATTACTACTGCCTAGCAACACTTTCCAGCATGCCGGTTGCATAAATGTCTTTTAAATTAGATCGGCTGAATATGAGTGTGCCAAAATTGTGATTGTAGTTATTTTAAGTTTGACTATGTTCTCTGACTTTGTTCTCTCTCTTTGACACCATTTTCCTTACTCGTGCTTTACCCCCTCTCCTGCATTATTCACTTTTCTCTAATTCTCAATTTTTTAAATTCTTGTCTCATCCATGTTTAGTTGTTGCCTCCATTTCTGTTTCCCCCTCCCAGATGAGCAGTGTGAAGCGGCTGCGCCCTCGCCTCAGCCACATCCTCTTCCGACTACAGTTTGAGGAGCAGGTAAACAACCTGCGCCCAGATATCCTGGCTGTAAACGCTGCCTGTGATGAGGTCAGGAAGAGCCGCTCATTTGGCCGCCTGCTGGAGCTGGTGCTGCTGCTGGGGAATTACATGAATGCAGGGTCTCGAAATGCCCAGTCATATGGCTTTGACCTCAGTTCCCTCTGCAAGGTGAGAGGTTAAATGCGAACCATAACCTTCAACTGTTTACATGCACCATTTTAGTCCTTTATCTCTGGATTGGCAGTGGTTCAACATGAATGACGCATGTTCAAGAAAAATGGCTCAACACATACACTTTCTATAGGTTATGACTGTTTGCGGTTGAGCTATAGTAGCAGAAATTAATTTTAATAATACTACAGTCATCTCAATACATTTGAGTTTAATATAAAGACCAGATACAAACTGACCAGATTTTCTTTTGATCTTTGTTTTAGAGGCTTGCCAGATTATTTTCTCATTATTGCACTCTGTGAGTACATATACTCAAAAACCTCATATGCTGCATGCAGATGCAATTCAGTGCTCTTATAAATACATAAAAACATTAGAATGGCATTCAAACAGTAGGAATAAAATCAATAAAGATAAAATAAAATACATTTAAAACTAAATCAAATAAAATGAGATGCATAAAATGAAAGAAAATACAGTTACAGTGCAGTAATAAGATGTAAGTTGCCATATGTAAAAGCTGTAGTCGTAGTGTGTTAGATTTAGTTAGATTTCGGGAACTTTTTATAATCACAGTCATCAGAAACATATTTTTATTATATTGATCTAAAGACTGTGTTCAGGATGACTTCTGTGTACAAACATGTAAAATGTTCACCTCACTGTGTTGCACTGTGTTAACATACCTGTGCATGTCTATTTGTGTGGCTTCATGTTTCTTCATGTATTAGGCTCTATGCATGTACATGTCAATGTTTTTTTGTTTTTTTTGTCACCTTGGCTGAGCCCTATTTCATTTGATTGAACACTATCGGTCCCACAAGACAGGTTTTTAGCTCTATCTGCTGGCATCTATCAAAGCAGCCAAACCCAGGCAGTACTTTATTCTTATTCGCCTGCTCAGACTAGATAACTGAGGCTACAGCTACCATCCCTTTGAAAGTTCACACACCCTGCAGGACTACCCATGCTTCGTGGGGCAGAGACATTGCAAAAGCCTATACCAGCTTTGGATTTTACAGGGCATGGAAACAGAACAGTAAGTTTCCCTCTATGCCATTGATGGTGAGAACAGAGTATAATCCTGGAGTAGAGACTCCTCCATTGGTTACATTACAGCTGCTGGCACACTCACTGCAGTTTCCACAGTAACCGCCTCCACAGCCATTCATCACTGCCACCTCTCTGCCCTGTTAGACTTGGGTGCTTATGTTCAAATAAACACCAGTGAATGAGCATACACAAAACATAGATTCATATATACGTACATGATGCATGGATTAGCTTCATTAGTGTCAAGGATATAATCAATAAATGAAAGTCTTTGAGTGAATATGTTTTTGTGTTTAGCGCATTTGTAATTCCACTTTTTCACTGTGTCTGTCTCCTCATCTTCATGTTCGCATGATGTGGGACAAAGGTGTGAGATGATGTCAGAGGCAGGATATACAGAGGAAGACATCACCGTCGTGCCCCCCCCCAAGACTTTGACAACTTAATTCCATGGCACACTCCACAGCACAGGAAAATTGCACCCAGCCCAACTGGAAAAGCAAAATGTTTACATTGTCAACTATGATTACCATCCATCTAAATTCAGACAGGGACCTTTTGTGAGCGAGCACTTGAAGCATTGGAAAAAAGGAGAAAACAGAAATGAAAAGAGAGATGAGAATGTTTGATTAGAGGAGATAATACAAACATGATTAAACTCAGCGGGGCTGAGAACACCGCTGTCTACCACTAGATCACCTAGAGAGATACACAACAACGCACTCCACAGGAGGGATGTTTGGCGGGTATACGAGAGACATCTTGGAATTAGATTGTAAAAGAGTGATGATGGAAATTTATCAGAGAAATTGAAAAATTGTCGTGTGTGGGAGAGGGAGGCACAAAGCGCAGGAGAGGTCATCACATTGTGAATATGTGTCTGCAGCATGAGCACGAGACATGAAATCATCTGTAGAACAGTCAACACTCAGCATTTTTAAAGCTACTGAAGGGGCTTATAGTAGCTGTATGAAGGACAATGACGCATTTTCCTTTTTCACATCCAGTACATATGATCATAGAACACAAAATATGTTGTTAATTCTCTACTTTAACATGTGTACATGTTTGAGTCGAGCCAATCACAACCATTTATCTAATATGGCACGGCCACCAAGTTGGCTGCCGCTGGTGTGGAGCAGTGTAAAATTGGCACTCTGGTTTTATTATTTATAGAATGTATTTGCTAATAATGTATTGATACTAAATGATCTGACATAAAATATATATTTTTACTGTCTATGTGTTTAACTTTGTTTATGTAAATGTGTTTTACTACAGCTAAAGGACACTAAGTCAGCGGACCAAAAGACCACGTTACTTCACTTCCTTGCACAAGTATGTGAAGAGGAATTTCCTGTTGTGATCAAGTTTGTTGAAGACCTGGAGCATGTGGACCGCGCTAGCAGAGGTAATATATATTATTATCCATATGCATAAACCTCTACACACATGCACACACTGTTAGGGTATCCTGACAGTTTTGGTATGTTTCCTAGGTTTTATGAAAACTGACTGACTGATTTAATATGATCTGAAAGGCCTCAAAAGACATTTCTGTTAAACTACACCAAGGTACTGCACATCAGTTTTAGTGGCTGCTCTAATTATCAAGTAACAACTAACTTGCTTGATTTTAACACAGCACACATCTACCTCCCACTTTCTCTTAGGCGATATCATTGTGTGATTGTTGCTGTTATTTTGGTTTCCTGCTGGTGTCAACTTAAGTTCGTCATCTCTCCCAGTGCACATGGAGTTTCATCCAGTTGTTTACCTGCAGGGCTTTTCCAACTGGTCTTTCAAATGCTAAATTAGTAACAAAATAGTTGGTTTACGCTAACTCACGGAAGGCAAAGGCATACCAACCAGACGCTCCATTTCTTTTCTTTTTTTTTTCTTTGTTTTGCTGCTCTCTGTGACAAACTGTCTGGACCTCGAAAAGGTCCAGCCTCTAGCTTTGAGTTAACTGAGGAAAGCCTTTTAGGTCTTCTTCTGCTCATCTTGTTTTTCAGGCAACTGAGGGCATGCTATTAAAACTGAAAAAGGCTTTATTGACCAGTTATGTCTACAAATACAAGGGATTTCACTTGTTTTGCATTGCTCTCAATGTACACTACCGTTCAAAAGTTTGGGGTCACATTGAAATGTCCTTATTTTTGAAGGAAAAGCACTGTACTTTTCAATGAAGATGACTTTAAACTAGTCTTAACTTTAAAGAAATA
>JAVQJL010062970.1:0-49943 GCA_036024295.1 Nannoperca obscura | reverse complement strand
AGAGAGAGAGAGAGAGAGAGAGAGAGAGAGAGAGAGAGAGAGAGAGAGAGAGAGAGAGAGAGAGAGAGAGAGAGAGAAACACTGCAAAGATATTTGCCGATGTGGAAACACACAGAGAGAGAGAGAGATAAGGAAGAGAAAGAACCAGGGGAGAGCGAGGGAATAAAGGCAAAAGAAAAAAAAAGGAGCGAGCTGGAGATGGAAGCAGGGAATAACATCAAATAAAGGAGAGGCAGCGGGGGAAAGCAAGGATTGAGAGTGAGAGAGAGAGAGAGAGAGGCTTGGTTGACACATAAAACAAAGATGAGACACCTAAAGAGAGAGAGAGGCATTTGTGGAGAAGAGGCTGTTGCTGGAAAATGTAGATAGACACCTCGGAGAGAGAAAAAGAAAGAAGCGAAGGGATCCAGCGTGTGGAGGGGCCAGAGAGGAGGAGGAGGGGGAGGAGGAAGACAGAGGAGGAGAAGGGAGGGGAAGAGCCAAAGAGGAGGGGAGGGGACGAGACAGGCAAGGGAGGACCAGTACGAGGAGAGAGAGGGAGAGGGAGAGACTCGGAGGTCCACAGACAGCAGCGGTGTGCAGCATGCAGACTGGCCGCTGACACTGCCGCTGGATTGAACACACACACACACACACACACACACCCCTGAGGAGTGTATGAGACATGCCCAGGCTGCTGTCCATGGACACACACACACTGGCAGGGCACCAGAGAGGAAATACAGCAGACCCCAGAGCCTGAGGAGCTATGGAGAGCAGCATGTTCTTTGGTGAGTTTGTATATTGATGTTTGTTTGTTTGGTGTTTAAATGCATAATCTCATCCGCGTGTGTGCGAAAACGTGTGTGTGCAGATTATTTCATATTAGCGTAAAAATGTGTGTGTTCTTACTTGTTCTGGATACTGAAACAGAAGAAGTGCTGGTTTCCATTAAAGGAAAAGAGCGTGAAGTCACACACCTTTGTGTGTGTGTGTGTGTGTGTGTGTGTTCACTGCAAGTGCTTTATCACAGTTAAATGCACTCTCCTGAATGTAAATGTGTTCCCGCCTGCCTGCTGCTTGTTCTGGAAACTAAAAAAGATGGATGGGAGACCTGGTTGCTCTTAAAAAAAAAAAAAAAATACAGGTACAGAAAGAAAGCGTGAAGTTGCACACTGAGGGCTGAACCTGCTCGCCAGGTGACCCCCTTCCTCATGCTCTGGTTTACTGGACTAAATCCCAGCTGTTGAGGCTGCTGGGAAATCCACGCTCTGGATTTCAGTGTGGCTGTCTGACCAGCTGACTGCCAGTAGGAATTCAAATAAGATCAGAGATGCCAGCCTCGAGGGCCACTTGATATTCAGCATAGGATATTGAGAGACATTTAGAGAAAGGCCCCCTCCATTAGTTTTTATGGAAGAGACTGGAGGAGGCTTAGGGAAGACTTAATGCTCGAGTGGCTTCTCGTCAAGTGCTCTTCTCACAGCTGGCTTACAGTCACATAGGAGGAATAATTACACAGGGATCCGGAGTTCTGAGGGGGTGATTTGTTAAATGAAAGACTCCTTTTTTTCTTTTTTAATCCCGGGGATTAAAGCGATCTGAAGTTACACAGCGTGGCTTGTAAGAGCGAGGAGGATTTTCTCTTGTTATGCCGTACACACAGGAGGGGAGGGCGGGAGAAGGAAAAGAGAGCAGGGAGCTTATAAATGAATAAGCTGTCAGGTGCAGGAGACAGCTTCAGCTCTGAGATCCACCGCCGATGTCGGTCAGGTGTGCGTCCTGTGGAAAGCACAGAGAAAATAAAGGGGATGCAGGTCTGGCTGGATGGATGAGTTTGGGATTTGGCCCCGTTTAACCCAAAATCATGACGAGTGAAAGCGGTGACGCTTGCCGGCCCTCGACCAGAGAACAGTTCAGCCAGGTTTCTGTGGTTGCTGTGGCTTTGTTTTTGTCAGTACTATGAAGCGTCTTATCTCTAGCGCTCAGTGTAAAACAGAAAAACAACAGGAGTAAAAGTCAATGTTTGCGTACAGGATGCACACCGCTTTAACATTTATGAGTTTACTGCACAGAGAAAACAGATGGTATCTCTTAAAAGATTAATAACACTGTTTGTTCACCAGCTCAGCACTGCTGCTATTAAACTGAAACATGTTTTCTGTTAAAGTGATTAATGTCAGGTGACTTATCACGAGAAGAGCCCGCGATACTCTTGACCTCTTTGAGACAAGATACCAAAAGGGAGAAAAAAAACTAACACATCAATAGGAAATGTCCCTCTTGCATTAAAAGCTGTCCGAAAAGGACCGTAGCCCAGCAGGCTAATAGATCCTGAGTGGGTGCTGCAATCATACGTGCTATTAGTGTTGTTGAGTCGGAGGCCCGGGGGAAATCTCTCGTCTGGCTCTGCGGTCGGCGTTTAGCAGCACATAAACATCTTTTCAGTTAACCTCAGATTACAGAGCACATGGGAAGTGATTGTTGGATCCGATTCAGAGACAGCTGTGTTTATTAGTGAGCTACACTCATGACAGCGGCAAGAGGTACAGTATGCTAATCTGAAGGGCAAGGGGGGAGGGAGGTGTTACGTAGCTGGGAGCCAGATGCATGCTGTATACTGAGAGTACAGATCTTATCCTGTAAAGGTTAATTGGAAAATCGGTGAGTGTAGTTGTAAAAAGAAAAAAGAATGTTTTAAATCTACCCTTTGTAGTCTTTTTCTTTTATTTAATGGGGGTGAAATGATTTTATCCTCCTCGCTTGAAGGCAAGTACTGATCTGAGATCATGTTAAGGGGTCACAGAATACAATCAGCAAACTCCATGAAAACACAAAAGGTGTTAATCACATCATCAGCATACGAACGACTGTGGAGTTCACATTTATCTAATAATTGGATTTATGTTTGCTGAGGGAAAAAGGCAGCGAGTGCACGAGCAGGCTGTCCGGCTGCGTGGACTCTCAGCCTCTCTGGACGGATCTTATCGGAGGAGCAGCCGGGTTCAGGACACTAAGAGGAGGCAGGACGAGGTGATTCATTATTAATGCCAGTGGGGCGTCCTCCAGACATCATTTTTACTCTCCCACTCTCAACATACTGCCGCAGGAGTAAAAACGCTTGAGCCAAGATAAGTGAATCTTTCAGGAAGGGCAATGCAGAGGACAGTCTGAAGCACGCCATGTTACGGTATCCACACACATCCTGTCCAACGAGGTGCTCTTAATGTCTCCTGTCTACTGTACGTGCTGCATCATTAAACGCAGCCTCAAAGAGACTGGATAAACAAAGGCCAGTGGGTAAAACAACTTTCATCAATTCTGATCTGTTTCAAATATTTCCTGAAGTCAGATCTCATCTTAGTTCTACATCATTACACTTCTGGGGAAGAAAAGCATCTCCAGAAGCCCCAGGTTCAATGTGCGTCAACTGGTTTGTGCTAATTTGAATAATTAAAATGGTGTTTAATAATATGCACCCCTAAAGCATAATTTCAGCTGACATGATGAGGTCTTTAAAGCTGCATCAGTTAGTTTTGCTTGGCCACTTGGAGGAAGAACCGAGAATAACAGACTTACATTTTAAATTAGATGTTGCTAATGTGTTAGCAAACTGTTTACACATCCAGCGGACATGTTAGCATTAGCATTAGCATTCCTAAGGAGACCTGCAGAGTTGGGAGAGGATTTTCTTTGGGTTTGTCACAACAAGCGACACCTTTAAAATCACACGTAGAAACTGGATCCATTGTTTATATAAAAATATGGATTAGTGCGGCTTTAAAAGTCACCAACAGAGAAGATCACTGCTTTAAGGTCCTGATTTACTACCTGGGTTTGAGGCCCTGTTCTAAAGAGCGTCCTATCTGTGAAAATCTATTTTAAGACTTTCATTATTTCAGTAATGTACTTGTGTCTTTTATAGTCTGGAATTACTTCACATTTCATTAAATTATCATGCATCATACTGGAATACTGTGCAAAAAGCACATGGGGTGGGGGTTGTGCAGTTAACAGGCACCTAGCAGCTGATTTTTTCTAGCAGGTAAATGGGGCCATGATCAAATCCCATTTTCCGATTTCTATTTGATTTAAATATTTGGTGTGAGTTGGTTTCAGGTTTGTTGCCCCCGAGAAGCTGCAGGCCGAAAGGAGCCTCTCTTTGCAGCTTTCTGTGCGGCCTGAAATACAAGTCTGTGGCCACATTTTATGTAGACAAATATTTTTACAACCTAAAACAGAGAATTTCACATCACATATTTGCCGTCAGCGGCTGCATGAGAAGCTCACAGTGAGAAGTCCTCAAGATTTCATTCACTATGCAAACAGATCAGCACTGGAGAGCTCGTATAGAGGGGGCGATGCTGACACATAACCAGGCTTTTCATTCGAATGACGTTTTGTATTCTATTTGTTTTTGACTTGTTTCATTTTGATCATTTCAAGAAATGCTCCTGACAGAAAAATAGAACATGAGACAAGCCTGAAGACGAAACTGTGTTCTTTATCTTTCTCCACGACTTCATGCGGCATGACTCCCCAGCGGCTCAGACTGTCTTCTACCAGTTTTTTTAATGAGTGTCACCCGCTGACCTTTCAGTGTGGAGCGACTCTCCTGAGCGACTTCTGATGTAAAGTTAGATGACAGTGTCAGTCGGAGAGACTCAGCCCACTCGGGCCCTGCACTCTGCCCACTGAGTCAAAATTCAGACTCTGTCGACAGATTTCAAATATTAACATGTTTTTTAGCCAAACTCTATTCAAATATTGACACATCTAACAAAGCGATAATTACGGATGCCATCTGTGTTTTTCTGCCAGTGTTAAAGGCCTTTTTCTGTCTGAGCGCTGGTGGAGTGTCTTGAATTCAATGCGGTGCTCAAAGGTCCGAGCTGAAGTTCAGATTAGCAGCCATGGGCTCGTTTTCCTGCTCCGCCTTATATTTTGCACGTTCGCCGGTGGTGACAGACGATCAGGCTTAGGAGAGTTGAAACACTAACCTCTGCTGCGGGCAGGAATGTGCTTTTGTGTTTGGGCATGTTTGGCTGGATTGCGATTTTTTCCGGTACCCCTTCAGAGCAGGAAACAAAAGAAAAGAAATCTGCCTTATTGTACCTCCAACGGTGTGAGGCTTGGGATGGTATGTGAGGTTAGAAAAGGTTCGGTCCAGTAAACAGTAGACACTGCGTCCAGTGAGGGAAAGTAAGTAGGCTCTACACTCAAACACTCTACTTAAGGACACATTTGTGCCACTTTTTTCCATTTTATTCCGCTTTTCTACACAACTATAGTATGAGTTCACTCAACTGTACTTATTTGAAAGCTTTAGTTACTAGTTTCTTTACAAATTAGGATTCTTAGCCATTCCAGCGGCGTGGCTCTATGAATGATTGACAAGGCCTGTTGTTTGGCTCCAGAGAGAAATATCTCAACAACTATTGGATGAATTGTTACAGACATTCATGTCCCCTTGTCTGATGCTTGCCTGTAAAGTGATGCCTGTAAAACTAATGCCGCTCCCATCAGCCTCAGCTGTACGTACAGTACTTGCTTAGTGCTAATAGTAGTTAGTGCTGTGTCTGCTAAGAACACCTTCATTGACGGTGCTGAGTGTAGGTCAAAGGTCACAATTGAAGCGTATATGCTCCATCAGAGACGGACAACTGAAAAAACGTAGATAAAACTCCTGTTACTGTAACTCCTGGTAAACATTAGCATGTTAGCATTGCTGACATTAGCATCTGAGTGCCTGTTACAGCACCTCCAGCATGGCTGTAAACACATGATCAGCATATAAAATTTGATGCGTTTTTATAGATTTAACTAAACACAATATGAAAAGTAGTTCAAGTTAAGGCTTCATTTTTCAACATAAAAGTTTATATGATAGAAAACAATAGCATGTTGGACTAGAACATACAAAAGGGCCCCTGTATGTGTACTTTTAAGGAAGTAAAACTTTGAATGCAAGACGTTTTTAAATGATTGTATTCCTGTTTTAACTTAAGTAAAGGGTCTGAGTTCTTCCACCACTGACTGCATCAATAAAAAAACCTTAAAGACTTTATTGTGATTTCTTGCTCAGTGGTGGAACTAATCACCTCTGATGTTCCAGAGTAGAAAACACACATCACTTGAGCCGTGGTGACACGTCAGATTTCATCTCCTATCACTCAACAAACCAAACACGACCCTATCGAACAAATTCCCATTTCAGTGTGTCACTCTTCATCCCGCTGCAGACTAATCCCGCACATCAGCCCTGGTGTGTTTGAACGGGCTGTTTTGACTGCACACGTCGGAGCTGTGAATGGTGGATTTGGCTGCGGGCGAGGTGAGGCGCGCCTGCGGGCTGACGTCAGGCCGGCATGTCGAGATGGCACGGTTGGATGATCCCTACAGAAGGACATGCTTTGCTAAAGTTGGGACTAGGACGTGCCTCCACATGAGAGACGGCATGTGCTCTTTTTCCAACAGATGGCAGCGCTCCGGCGACTGGAGGGAGAAGACAGAGTGAGAGGAGGGGGGGACAGTCCCCTCTTCTCTGCTCGTCTTTATGACTTTTGCTTTTTATTTACCCCTTACCACTGCCTGGGGATCGAGACGTGGCAAACCTTGTTTTTATTTGTCTCAAGACGGTGGTTTGATACTGTATCTGTAGCCACGCTGGCCCAGAGTTCCACTGTTGTTAAATATGCAGCGATAAAAATAAAAAAAATCATCCCTCTGGTTCTCATTACTGCTTTGTGAAATGGCTTCTTTAATTCCTAATGTTTTGGAAGGCTTTGACGGTTTTCTCTGCCTTTTTTTTTTTTTTTTTTGATCCCGCCGTGTTGAAATCAGCCGTGTGCTGTTTCCAATTGGTGGTTTATAAATCGCTCTGCTGGCGTGGCGCACTCACATGACAATAAAAGTGAAGTATTTACTTTTGTTTTTCCTAGAGATGTGTGGGCCAGGCCTCTCTTGCCATTGAATCATCTCATAAGGAGACACACTGTGCCTGCTGCAGTCATTCCACATCAGCTATTTGCGGGGACAGTTTCAGAACGAGAACATCTGTTTCTGAAAGATTTACATCATCGCAGCATCACGCGGTGGTCATCTGCATCTGCAACTGTTCTCTGCTCGGAATTTGGGTCTTAATTAATTGTGATTGCAAGAAGAAACCGAATTCAGAGAATTCACGAGGCTGTAGCCAGTTTATCCCAGACACGATCTTTGAGCCAATTCTCAGTAATTGAAACCATTCATTTAACCATGGTGGTGGAATATTGTAATTAAGTACAAGTAAAATCCAAATGTATTATAAAGTATATAGTATAAGTGTATAACATATTAGGAAATACAGTAAACATAGATGCTTGGCGTGTACTTAGAGTAAAAGTATCAATGCCTGAAAACACCTGGTACAGGTTGCATTGATAATGAAAATGCCCAGAATTGATATGAAAGGAAATTTGTTGAAAATGTGAAGTTCACGGTTCAAGTTCACTGGAGTTTCATTAAAGTTGAGGTAAATTTCTGACCGTGTGACCAAATAATCTCAACTCAAGGTCCACTTTCTAGTTTTTGGCTGCGATGCCTTTTAAAAGCTCTGATAAAGCTTGTAAGTGGACCTTGGGTTTTACTGGATATAAAAAATGGCAATATGAGTTTTAAAAAAATATTATTATATAATATAATATTATATAGAAATATATATATTATAAGAAAAGATGTAATGAAATAATGACCATTTTTAAAACAAATTGCTAGAATGAAAATCACTTTTTATTTCTATGAGATTGGAAGTTCATTCTTGACCTCAGGGAATCAGCATGTGCAACAAACTAATCTCAACTAAAGGTCCACTTACTAGCTAATTTGCTTTCAACCAGCTCTTTGCAGCTTTGGAGCTCATAAAAAGCTTGAATTGACCTTGAGTTGAAATTATTTCGTCACAAACAATAAACATTACAAGTTTCTGGAGTAAAAACTGATTTTCTAAGTTCATAGAGTGACTTATAACTCGTGAAAGCCTGGAAACCCCCAAAATTTGAGGTTTGTAACAAAACAATAAAACCCTTTTTTTGGGGGGGGGGGGGGGGGTATTTCCATGCTATCAAGTGAGTCACACCCCGCACTACAGAATCAGAAAAGCAGTTTTTACTCCTGGCTTTAATTTACATCAAATCAACGAACCAAATCAAGCCCTGGAACTAAAGGAAGGGAAGCCTGCTTTGGCGGCCTTGGTGTTCCACTGTTAAATAGGTGACTAACACAGATAAGATGTTACAAGATGCCAAGACACATTGTGATGCAGTCGACTCCAAAACAAACGCCCACTGAAGGTTCGCTTGGATGTAACCTGAAAGGTTTTGGCTCTGTGGCTGTCTGCAGTTCAACATGTTGCCTTTGCTCTCCCTCCCACAGGTAACACATGTCAAAATGGCCTCATGCCTGCCCTGGTGCGTCCCACCCTGCCTGCCGTCCAGACCTCACTGGCCATGAAGCAGTTCCTCCCATTTCCATTGGATACGGCCTCAGCGGTCCGCCTCTTCCCAGGATTCAACACGGTGAGGGTCTTGCGTGTGTCATGTGATCTGCTCCCGGTGTTTTGGTTCCGGAGACGTTTTTCCATACGTCCAGGATCTCATATCTCCATTTCTTTCTTTCTTTATTTAAAGCTGTTGTCGCCGACTCAGAGCTTCATACAATAAGCAACTTTATTACTCTTGAGGCAGCGAAGTCTGACCTTCCTCAACCTCATTGGTTGAGTTCATACATCTAGTCCTTTTTTATATAAAATTCTCTTTCATAGATACCAGTGATCTCATTAAAATGATGATTAATGCAAGAAGCAACAAGATTAATGGTATTGACAACCCTCTTAAGAGGAAAAATGTATGTTTTGTTCTGCAAATATTTATTAAATGTTTAAAAGAGAGAAGCTGTGCACGTTGATCTCTGAGCACTTCTGTGTATTTCTGTTATTGAAAACCATATAATTACTCTTATGGTAATGCCAACATGTTGAGCATTCATGGATTAATGTGATACTCTCCGGATCGTCTGCATATTCAGATCTCTTCGCTCAAAGACCAAAGGGTGTAAAGTGAGGGGTTGTTTATCTTTGAGGAATTTGGCTGCCGGGTACAACTCATCTCCTTGTTAACAACCACATCTGGTTTTATTTTCAACGCAAACACAGAAACATTTATCATCCAAAATGTTGAAAACCAGTTGGCCCCCTAGTTTTCTTCCTCACAGTTACAGCTAAGAATACATTTTAAGATTTTTTTTGTGTCTGTGTGTGTAAAAAACTCTCAGAAATTTGAACGTTTGCAAAAACATGTTGCACAAACGTTGTGCACCGCAAACGTTCAACAGCAGAAATGTTGCAGAGCAGCGCAAATCATTTGGTGACGCTTTATTTTACTCTTCTGTAATTTCTGAATGTAATTTACTACAGAACAATTACATTTGGTACTAGTTATTTGGGAAAGTTATTTGTTCCAGTTCCTATTGAAAGCTCATTTAACGTAAAGATCCAGTATCCAGCAGGCCAGCTGAACATGCACAGATGTGACATTTGTCTCAGCAGATACGGGTGAACACAGAATGTTTACTTGGGTTTAAATGGAGCTTTTCTCCATAATTAGTGCCAAGTTACAGTAACAGTTAGAAAATGACAGACCTGTAAAATAAACAGCAGTTTGTACATTGAATGCATTGAATGGCATCAGCCGTCATTGTTTTCTTTGTGTTCGCGTCTGTTGTGATGTCGGTCACAGCCTTACATCATGGATCAGGCTCTCAACAACTCTCGCCAATGACCCCGACATCAATGGAAGCTAATTTCAGACGCAGGCTGCTGACGTGTCATAAACGAAACAAATCATCAACAGGATCAATACACAAACTCCACTGTCTCTGCAAACCACGTCCTTCTGTAAAACAAACCATTTGAAGACGTGCATTTGGGCTTTTGGATATCGCGATGGCCATCTTTCATTATCTTCTGACATTTTGCAGATTGAACGTGTTCACTTTAACAATTAACCAAAACCAGCATCTTTTCCTAAAAGTGCTTTTGTTGTCTAAACTCACGCTTTTGTCACGTTTAACATGTTTATATATAATTTATCTGTCGTTACTTTTAAGGAGAAATTTGTATTTTAAGATTTGAAATAATTCTGTTAGAATCCATTGTTGTTTTAAAAAGTGTCGTTTCAGAGACAAACTCTTTAATTGACCATTTCTGTATCAATAACTGGTGCAAACAGCTTTCTGAAATGCAACGGTAGCATGCGGCTACAAAGACCTTATTGGATTTGTGATCAGTGAGGCGCTACCTTTTAAATGGAGGCTCACCCGATGAGCACTTACTGTACCATGAGCCCACGTGTACGCTCGTATGGATCTATTGATTTTCTTTTTGAAAGCAGAAAGTAATTATGAGGAAATATGTGGCCTTGTGTGGCTCCAATCAGCGCGGCCATCAAATAAAAAACAAAACAATGACTCCTGGAAAAAAATCAACCTTGACAGATAAAAGTCTAAAAAGGATTAATTTTTTTCCAGTGTCTTCTTATTAATTACAGAGATAAGTCAATTTAAAATCACCTGCAACGAGAAGAGGTTGAAATATGGAGCACAGCTGGATAAGAGAGAGGGGGGGGGGAGAAAGTGGGGGTACATCATACAGCCCAGATAACCCATGGGAAGGGAAGAGTTTCATGAGAAAGTTCAGGAATACTGCGTCTCTTCTCGCCACGTCTAATCTGTATTAAACAGACTTGTCTGCAGATAATGAGTAATACACTGGGAAGCCTCCAAGTGGTGGAAAGCTGATACTAGATTAACACAAAGTAATCACCTCTCGCTCTCTCCGTCGCACAGACACACAAACACACACCATTCTTGCTCTTTCAACCCTTCGCTTCTCTCTCTCTCTCAGCCTCTTTTCCCTTGTTGTCGCTTGTTCTCTCAAACTTTCCTCCGAGCTCCAGATTTCCTAATCACCAGCAGAGCGTGGTGCAGTTGTAAAAGCAGCAGATGATACGCAGAGCTTCACACACAAGTTACTGTTCTACATTCTGTGGTGCTGCCTACACAAGCCTTCTTTTCCTGCGCTTTCAACACCAGTGTAAGTTCGGTTTCAAAGGCGCAACAATGGAGCCTGTTTGCCCGACTTGTGGGTCCGATCAGGTTTCTTTGTGTCACACACAAGAGCTCGCTCGCTGGGTGGGAAAATGTGTTGTACAAATCATATAAACAGTGCGGCAAAGAACTGCAACGTCAGTCAGTGACACAGAGGAAACGTCCTGCAACAAAAAACTGTAGTACAAGTAGTAGTATAAGTGAAGAAAGTGAAAAAAAAAATTCTGATTAGCAGAAAAATAAAAGAAATGATGACAAACAGAAGGAAACAACGAAAGAAATAAGAGGAGAAGGCAATAAGGATAAAACCATGGACAGGTTGAAGGAAGTAGGAAAGGAAAGTAGGAAGGACTAAAGGAAGGAATAAAAAAAGGATCAAAGGATAAAAAAATGAAATAAAGACATTAGTGATATTTTCTTGGTGTATCTCATGTTAAAGGTAAAATATGACATATTAAAATATAAAATATAACACTTCCCTCTGACGTGCTGCAGAAATGAAGTATAAAGCTGCACAAATGGAAACATTTAAATATGTACGTAAATTACTTTCTCAACTTTAACTAAAAAGTCACTTCCCACCTCCACATATGGGCCGACGTGGCTTCAGTCGAGCAGTTTATTAGAAGATGCAGATCTCTGATTATAATTGTGCACAAAAACCAAACAGCTGTTCAGTCGAGTGCAGCAGATTCTGTGATTTACAGATCGAGCCGAAGCAAGTTCCCATCTGCGCGCACACACTTTTTAATCTGCTGCGATGAGGTCAGATTTGCTTACGTGCCTCCGGGGCTCGATAAACGTTTACGCTCCCTTATTCAAAAAACCCCCCCAAAACATATGATCCTGTAGACGATGATGACAGTTCTTCCATTAACACACTGCGGCAGGAGGAGCACACTTCATCCCGGGAACATTCACATTATTGGAAACATTTTTCACGTGTGGTACAAAAGAAAATAGAAAATAGTAAGAGCGTGTTCACACCTGCATGAAATTGGACTAATACCAAAGTCTCTTGTTGAGCCTTTGTGCATTCTTGTTCTGGGCTGAGTGACACAATCAGGAAGTCCTCAGCCGCAGGGAAAGAAAAGATGTTTGTTATCCCGCTACACTTTCTTTCTGTGTTTTTGGTGGGTCCCAAAAGTGGTGGCTTCAAGACATAAAACAAAGAGTTGCCTGCATGTAAGTACATGTGCGGAGAGACACCGAGGAGGTGAAAAGGTCTTTCAGGAGGCTCCAGCTTGAAAGGAGCTTTCAGACAAACAAGCTGACGTTGCAGTTCAGAGATGGAGATCAGGAACATGTCTTGGTTTTTATTACCAGCAGTTTAAGAGCCACTGTATATCTCCTGCTTATTCTCTGCTCCTAACATCTATCTGTCTATACCATATACCTTATATGATATGATAAAGAATGTAGATTTTTTCTTTTTTTTAATGGGAGTGAGAGAAAATAACAGTTTGTGCTCACAAATGAATAATAGTGTTGAGATTTTTGCGTTTGTTGAAAGTCGACACAAATTGACATTTAGCACCTTGTTTGCATGAGATTGTCCATAGACTGAGTTTTTAATATTTATTGTACTGCATTTTGAAATTTGCATCTATTTAACATGCATTTGTTTTTTTTTTCTCTCCATGACAACTTCCAGGCTCTTTCACAAGCACAAATTCTCATTTTGTCATTCAATATTTCAAGAGTCTCAGTACAATTTGTGGGCAATTCACTGTTTATTTAAGAATCAAAATGGCAATATAATATTCCATTATGGACAATTTAATCAATATTTCCGACCTAGTTAAAGCCATCAGAGTCGGGGAACTGTTTCAACATGTCAAGGAGCTTTTTCTTACAATAAGCACCCGCTTGGCTTGTCATGCAGATGTAGACATGTAGATAAATATATCAGTGACCTAAACTGATGAAATTAATGAAAACGTATCTGGTGCAATCAGACTTTTTGGCTTTGTCCAGCACAACATTCCTCATCATCAGGGAAGAGATTCAGTGTTTGGCTTGTTTCACTCCAGGACCAGAGTTTGGGTTTAGAGCAGCTAAAATGAAGCTGAAAAACAACGAGGTTCCCACAGTCATGAAATTCATGGAAAAAATATAAAATTAGAAAAGCGGTTTTCTAGGCCTGAAAATACTGGAAACTAATCCTGGAAGTAGTTATGTTACATGAAACACGTTCCTTATATTAAAAATGTAAATCTAGAGCTGCGTGACCGTTGACACGTCACAAGTATCACGTGATGCACGTTGGCGCGTGCAGCTAGTAAACGTAGCAAACGCTAGCAGCCTGCTTATCTGCAAATGCCTGGGAAGTGCGTGTTTAATAATGCTTGACGTTCGAATGACAAATATAACACATGGCTGTAGTCTGTGTCATAATGTGTGAATGTATTATGTCATCTGTAAATGCAGGACGCCAGAGCAAATCTGGTACCAACACTGGGGACAAACTTAAATAGACAAAACAACAATCCTGTAATTTAAAATGTCATTACTTTTAAATTGTAATGATGCATAGATGTTTTAGGAGGTTAATCCAACATCCAACATACCTATTTTAAACGTAAAGTCATGGCAATGGGGTAAAATATTTGGGAGAATATTTATTATAGAAATGTTTTGAAAATGAATTGGTAAAAATGTGTGGGTGATGAACACTCTGTCCTCTTATCGCTGTTGGGTGAAAGAAAGAGAAATTGAATCCTGTAACGGATGTGAAATTGTGGATCTTGCCACTTGTCACCACCACTTGTGTGTGTCAGGATGTGTTGCTGTTGGCCTGTTTTGAAACGGCAGACACGTTGATGTGTTGAGGATGTCAGCGAAAAGGCCAGTAAGAGAAACAGAAAGTGGGCTTTGGGGAACTTTTGGGATTGCTCTGCAACTTTCAATTGATTAAATTGTGAGGGAGTTATTGAAAGTGCCACCTTGAAAGAAATGGAGCAAACCAGAGAAGAAAAGGGGAGAAAAACAGAGGGGGAACTCGACAGGAACGAGTGAGTTTTGGAGTGTAATGAAAGAGAAAAGTGAAATGGGGGGAAAAGTAGTTTTGGGTTTAACAGAGTGGGAGGCCGCGTGGACGAGCAGGTGTGTATGGGTTGTCTTTCCTTTGGCCCTGAAAATAAGATCTGTCTTGCCTGAAGCCTACATTTGTCTTGGAGAAACAATACAAACTCCATTTCCCCCTGCAGAGTAATCAGGAATATGATTCATCGATTCTGTGCGCAGATCTGCACGCCGGGAAATTGCTTTGTAGTCCTGCAGCAGCGGTGACCCACAGGCCTCCGCCTGCACTCACGACTGCATCGCACTCCATTTCAATGTGTACACGCCCTCGCTAAGTCAATGTTAGCATCAGTGGCTGTAATGGAAACGTGCTCTTTGACAGCACGTAACACAGTGAAGTCAGAGAAGTGCTTTCAGGGTTCTGGAGGTAAAAAAAAAAACTCATTTATTTTGTGTATAAGCAACATTAGGTGACTGCTGGAGCACTTCCAACCTAGCCTGACCTCTCAATCACTGAATCACATCTCCGATTTGTTTCTGTTTCGTGAGTCTGGTGTTCTTCTGGGGGGAGAAACAATCAAGCTTTTTAGGTGATATTAAAGGGAAACACTGGGACTTTTAAACCTGAACTCTATTTTTACATTTTTTGGGTCGAAATAACTAAAACTCCAGTAGATCGACTCCGGCAGCCTCCAAACAGGCTACGGTGGCGTAATCCTCAAGGGAATTTGCGTCGGTGAAAAGTCTGTCCACTAAAAGTGCCTGTTTTTGTCAATGACAGGCTCAGACTGTGTGTCTGGCAACATCATGGAAAGGATCCCTACAGAGATACAGACCAGATCCTTTAGGTTTAATCAGAAACAGAAAGTCTCGCTCTGAAATCTCGCGAGATGTTGAGTTGTTGGAAATGGGAGTCACAGTTGGAGAGAAGAGGTTAACAAAACGGTGTGACGGGAATCATAAGAACAGTATGTGAACATAGTTCTAATATGAATAAACACTATTTTCTTTATTTTGAACAAAGTGCTAGTTGTTCTCTTTATTCTCTGCTGTCTGCTCTGGTGGCTGGTTGCTGATTGGTTGCAGCCACACAATACAGGATTGAGGTTCTTCCAGGATTTGGACAGGAGTATTTTTGTGGGAGTGGGATTGGACAGGAGTGGGATCCAGTATCGTGTTGTCCTTTAAGGTTGCTGTGTGTCTGCTGGGTGTGTAAATAGGCTAACGTTTGCTAAAATTAGGCGTGACTTTAAAAAGGTACTAACATGTCAGTGTTGTGCTTACAGCTTGTCACGTTTGTCCCCAAGTGACCCAAAAGAATAGTTAATTCTGCTTTAAGTTTGAATTAATTAAACAATTACATTATTTCATGATTCAATAAATTGACATTTATTTAACAGAGTTAAATCTAATCTAATCAAAACCTACATAGTGTTATCTTTATCTGGGCGACTCTTATTCTATTTTGGAACATTTAAGATATTTGATGAAAACTTCAAAAAAGGGATTTATAGTGGTAAAAAGTACTTCCAGAACCAGCTACTCCTTCCCCTCTATGGCTTTATCCTTTTTTTGTTTTCAGTGTTTTACTTTCACATGACAAATGAGTGCTCAAAGCATGCTCTGTATGATGATATAATGAAAAGAACAAAGGGAGAGTCGGGGCTGGTTTTGCAGACTCATTTGATTTACACATGTCCCATAAACATCTAATGGACTCCATAAATTGTGTTCCCGGGGGAAGCACGCGAGCCCACAAAACGGCGGGGAATGATCAAAGCTAAGAGAGCGAGCGGGACCACCACGGTGCCGGCCGCCTTTCTTCCAGCGAGTCACACCTGCTGGAGTGGAGAGGAGTTCATATCTGTCTAATGTGCGGCGCAGCGGCCCTTATCATTTAGCTCTTGCTCTGGGGCTTTTTAACCCCCTGAACTGAGTGGAAGCTTTATGCTGGCGGAGCTCGTCTCGATGTGTTCTCCCACGATAATGTTTCACTCTCTCTGGGTAGCTGCCAGCTCACCGCTCTCTCTCCGGTGGAATGCAGAGATAATAGCGGGGAGCTCAAGACGATTTTTTATGGCGGTGCTTAGTGCCAGCTTTCCCAGGCGAAGCCGAGCTGATGCTGTAGTCCAGTGTCTCCTCCCCGTCTGAGTAACCTGCTTGTACTGTACACCTAAGTCAGGAGAACAGCTCTCAGGGCTCCTCTGGGTGTTTTCTGTGAAATGTCAGCGTGATAATTGATGAATACAGGCTTGAATCAAAAGACTGTGATATATATTTGTTTCCCTCCTTTGTTTCAGTGCACACTCTCTGCACATCAGAGGCTTGGATTCAGGAGAGAAATGGAAGAGAGAAGCAATCTGTTTTTGCTTATTTGATGGCGTTGCCATGTGCTCTGGGTTCTTTGAGGCGATAACAAAAATATGTCAGCTTTAACTGCCCATCTGGTCATCTTAAAACAGGGAATACTACTCAATTTGAGAATTTAAGAAGGTATGTAGCAGTTAAGAAGCGTAGAGTGTGTTTTGGATTAAGGTTTAGGTTTGTGAGAGGATTGTGCACGTTCTCATAGCGTGACTTGGGTAGATTTCTGTAAGCGACAGTTAAAGCACTGGATCCTGAAGACGTGTCCAGGGTTTGAGGTTCATCGAAACTCTCACCTCATTGTGGGACTTTGTGGCAAACAAGTGCCTGAAAAAGCCAGAAATTGTAATTAAATGCTGTTAAATGCTGCCGCTGCACACGTCACTACAAATGTTCAACGCATGCTTTCAGATTGGGCCCATTGTTTTATATCATTGTGGTCACCCAGATGAGATTACATTGTGCTGTCCAGTGTACTCACATACATACTATGTTTGGCATTAAAGGAAACAAACCCTGACAGCTTGGCACACAGGAACTCGTCTTCAGGCTTCTGCAAAGTTCTCAGTTTAAACAGTCTGACATGGGAACATTATTTTGTTCTTGCTTGTAAATCAGACATATTCAACCTGTGAGAAAAGGTTGTGAGTCAACATTGTTTTCCGTAAAAGGGTCACATGCTAAAAAAGTATTTATTTCCATAGATTACGTGATGTGATAGTACCTCTGGGTTGAATTTGGAACAACATAAATGACTTCATGCAGCCAGATTATATTTCATAAGCTTATAAGGAGAGCACTGGCTCTGGTATTATCTTCTTTGTCTCTCACGTTAACAGCCTGTCTCACTGGAGGCCTCAGTCTGATGTCACTTAGCCAGAAAGGTTGTGGTTTGTCTTTTACCACTGAGGTTTAACTCAACTGGAGATTGTTTCTGCCTTCACGTAATGTTTATATCACTCAAAGTATAACAATCTGCACATTGCAAACTTATTAAAACGGGTAAACTGAGCATTATTACACTTAAACACAGCTGTTTCTGAGTTTCCCAGAGCTGAACATGCTGAGTCTCCGACATCGGCCCCTCAGTAATCTGCTTCACCGTGTGTGCGTGCGTGCGTTAAGGCTGGCCCGGTACCATGTTTCACCAGCAAACCAGAACCAGCTGGAACGCGAGTGTGAGCAGTTTGCACCTGCAACACCATTGTTCCCATAATGAAAAACACACCAGTCCCGGTGGGAGAACTCAATGGCGTCTTTTTGCATGGAGACAACGTTGACCCGGGGATTTACGAGTGACAGACTCCCAGAACTAAATCATCATTTTGATGAGGCAGTCTGGGGCAGCCACAGCTGCATGCCAGTGGTACGAGGTCCTCGGACACGCCCTGTTCGTCTGCAGTGATACCTCCCCTCTGTGAAGCGGTCTCGTATGTAATGTTCCCATGAGCAGTGTTTTTCTCTTTGTGAGCTTACGTAAATGTTTCCCCTGTGTGCCCAGAGAACTCAAACAAGGGTAAACCGTAAATCACTCTTGCCGCAAGCCCCCGTAAGACGGTGTCAGTCGCCTTAGGGTTGAAGAAACTGGGCTGAATATCCAGTGGTTTGAATTTTGCTCTGGGAAAGTCTATGTAGAGAAAATGCAATAACTGTCATTGAGTTGAAGTCTGAGGAGACCAAAAAACCCACAAGGGAAGCCCCCCCACATACAGCACATGAGTGCATTGAACAGTAAGAGACAATGGAGAATATGCGTAAACATGTAGAACTGAATAAATGAGAAGCAGGGAGTGTAGATAAAGAGTCTGCAAGCTCAGCGAACTGTTCCTGCATTAAGTGAAGCTAAAGAATACCAACATCAGTGAAAGCAAGATTAGAAAGTTGATGCCCCGCAGGGCCTGCGAGGAGCGTTACAGGGAATACGGTGCGCACGTTGCATTGTTAAGATTCAGTGTTTGCAGGTGGCTCATGCATTTTTCTCTCCGAGGGCATTGATTTTGGAAATCCAATAGATGGCCACACTCCTCGGCTCCTCTCTCATTACCACGGTATCAGCCTTGCTTGATATTCATGGTGGAATATTATGAGAAGATAAATCGTTTAATTTTAGTTTTTATTGAACCCTGTCATGAGTGAGACACTCCCCTCCATCCTGAAGCAGTTTGATAAAATGATGGATTAGAAATTAGCTTGTGAGGGAATTTAGCGAAAACCACAATCAAACTCCACCCGTTTGAGTTTCACTGCACGGATGGTGATTTATATGCAAAAAGACTTTTAATTGTCCTGATGTTGCACTTTTCCACAGTTTATTGCGGTGTATGCTAAAAGCCAAATAATAGTTTTTTAAGCATATGTACCTTATCGAAAACTAAATATTCCACGTGCGTAATGAATATATTTTGACTCCATAAAAGCAGTTTTTTCTGTGTTGTTTGCTTTGCTGACTTCTTCAGGGCTTCTCTGTTTCGATTGTGCTGTTGCATATCCGAGAGATCACCTGTCAATCAAAAATTGTGGATTGGAGTGTAACAGCTTTTTTCTTGGATTTGCTGTTGAAGTGTAGGTTTCTGTAGGTGGCGCTCTTTCCTTTGACTGTCTGCAATGTCATCACTTTTACAGAGGACACAGGACTGTTTGCTGTAAATACACTGCAGGTAGTCTGCAGGAAGCTGTAGTGGGAAAAATGTATTGTAATGTATGTAATGTATTGATTGATTGAAACTGACATTTACGGGTGCTCACTGTAGGTCTCTGTTGTTGTTGAACAGACTGTACGTAGTCATGTTTTTACTCCCCTGCTGTGTAAAATATTACCAATATCAAAAAAGGAGTAGAAACAAGACTGAGTCTACAGACAAAAGTGCCTTAAGCATTAGGAATCATCTTCTGTGCACCATCAATGTCTGCACCAAATTTCCATTCAGTAGCTGTTGAGAAATTTCCGTCTGAATCAAAGCGAGCATTGCTAAGAAGTGTGTGGGACCATGCAATGAAAAAATGCAGCCCTAAAAGAACACACAATTAAAAACACATGCACGGATGAACGTAGTCTCGTGTCTGATAAGAGAATCGAAATAAAGAGAGACTGGATTTTTAATCATATAAAGAAGTTAGATAGCACTGCTCAAAACACCTCATGAGGAAACTGCACTCTGCTTTTGTATTAAAACCAAAAACATGAGAACGGAGAGCTTTCAGTAACATTTTATTCTGTCTCACACAGGATTTCTTACAACGGCAGATGTAACAGCTTTAATTCACTGGAAAGGCAAGACTGATGGAAGACAGAGACAGAGAGAAGCCCATTAGACATTTAATTAGATCAAAATGTAATTAATAAATACTCTGAATAGTCTTCGCGGAAGCATTGCAGCCACTTTTAGTGCAAAAAGAGCCGACAGTTAGAACACTATGTTGGTGCTGAATGAAGTGTGATGCTTTAAGGTTACCAGAGGACCTGGTGCAGAGGGGGGTGGGGGGGGGTCACGATGTTACATTTTTATCTTTCGTCTCAGCTGGATGGGGGACAGACTGTGAGGCTGCGAAACGCCTTGAGGGAGCTCTCCCAGTTCAGTATTTCTTCCTAATGGTGTCCAGTGGTGTGAGAGGGGTCAGCGGTGAAGAGCAACGGGAAAAGACGGAGGAAACACTCGGAACCTGGTGCAAAACACCTTCTCTGCGAGAGAGAAGTGCGAAGAGAGCAGCAGGAGTCAGGGTTACAGAAAAATGGAGAAAAACAAGAAGTGGTGTCTGCAGCAGGAAGAAGGTTGAGTGTTAACATACTGATGGAGACATAAAGAGAGTGAAAGCAAATGGATGCATTCTGTTCTGAGGAAGGTCAAACATTGCACTCTATTTGTCGCGTTATAGCACCTGTCTTTTTATTTCTGTTTCTTTGTCTTCATTTTGCAGTTTTATTTCTTAAATCTCATCTCTAAGAAACCAGGCTTTTTAAAAAGACAATGAGACATGAACTGTGAACTGCCTATTTTACATTGTTCGCACCTCGCCATTGTAATGTGCAACCTAATTGGACAGAAAAACGACATTTTAGCAAAAAGTCACCAAGCAGATAAACAAGTATAATTATCAAGTGGAAACTTTTTCTCCAAAATTTGAGGAAGATCAAAGAGATATTTAGTAATTCGATAAAAACCAGCAAAATATGAAAGAAGGGTTTGAAGACAGAAGGCAGATTTTATGAATTTCATTCAAAGCACAGCAAGTGACGCACTCAAAGAAATCTCTCGCTTTTGCCTTCCTATCTATCAGTCTTTTCTTCCTTATGTGTATGTGCGTCTGTTGGAGTCATTAGACTGCACATAATTGCACACTTCAGAATATAATTTTCAAATAACTGTAGCGTTTAGCATGCTCTAAGCTGATTCTTCATGTCATTCATGCATTTTATTAATCCTTCAAATGGTGAATTTGGTATGAAGCCTCGAAACTGACAAAATGTGGTAAAAAGCTTTTATTTGTATATTGTTTTTACCACCTAGACAGTGTCATAGGGCCATTGTAATAAAAAAAAGGTAAATTTACAATTTTAGTCTCTGAAGTTCAGAATATTACACCCCTATATTAACTAACAAAGTATATATATAATATATATATATATATATATATATACACACATATACACACACACACACACACACATACACATAAGGAGAAGGGCGTGGCCGTGCATGTCCTGAGCATGATGTGAATTGATGTATTCATCTATATTTGTGACTTAACTGCATTTTGGCAGCTTTGGGCCTCCGTAGTCATCACTGGATTTGTACTTTTTGAACCCTCACAGCTGGACTCGTTGCTGTTTTCTTCCTGATGCATTCACTGCCTTAATGCTTTGATGGTCACTCAGTTTCCCCGCTCACCTTCCTCCTGAATCATCATGTCTCTTTGTTTTTGTATCACCACCTGGAAGCCCTGTTCTCACTCATTATAAGCCAATGAAACCCCCCCCTTTCGGATTTGACTAGCTAATTTCTGAAGTCCTTCCCTAGTGGCAACAATCTGCGACGTCGGCTGATGATGAACTAACGGTCTGGGTCAGGCGGCGGAGGTAATTGGGAGACACATAGGGGGGAGGATTACATTTGACAGGTCATTCATCCCACTTTACTTAATAGTAAGCGAAGCTGGCGGCTGTGAATAGAGCATTTAGACCTCACCAGTGGAGCCCTCATTGACCAGCCATTCTCTCGTCCTCTATATGTACTTTGATAGATACGAATGTATATTTAAATACCTCGTTGTCATTACATAAAAGATTCCTCAATACCTCCGGAGCATGTGAAGAGAACACCCAGTATAAACACTACAGGTCTCAGTCATACACATATGTCAAATATAGCCAACGTTGTATATATTACCTTATAACACAGGCGTCTGTTGGACAGGTATGTATATCAAGCAGCTTTATACAGTCACCTAGTGTAACATGACATACACCCTTATAGACATCATTACAAAGCCTCTAAATAATCAGAGTTTTCTCTTTCCATTACTTGAAGCAGACGGGGCTGTGGCTGCTGCAAGATGACATTGTTCACTTGAAACTGTGGTGGACAATGCATCTCTGCAGCAGAACACGCAACACATTTTGGATGTGTGTAGACATCCACGATCTACACACAAGAAGTGAAATTCTGTTTAAACTCAGCCTTATCTTTGTCTCATTGTAGGTTCACAGTTGAGTTAAACAGCTGTTGCTGATCAAGCTGCTGCTCTTGTGGTGAAACACCTCAACCGACCCGTGTTTATGTTACCTCTTGTGGTCGTATGAATTCTGACTCTCGTTTCCGTGACCTCTTTTCGGAGGAGGTCAGGGTGGATCTTTGGGCTACAAAGTGTGAGAATTTGACACCAGAGGATGCGATTCGCGTCCCGTCTCGGTCAATTCCCTAATGTATCTTAGGGTGCTTTCAGACCTGCAGTTTGCTTCATTTGGTCCGGACCAAACCACACTAAGGGTGTTTTCACACCTATAGTTGGTCCGAATCAGTTCATGAGTTTGTAAACTTGGAACTTTTTCTCTTCGGTTCGGTTTCTTTTCACACAGATAAAAATCCAAGTGAAACCAAACCACATGAGAACGCTGACTTTGCTTATTGGTCAGATGTGAAGTAAATAAAAGAAGAAGGTCCTGAGTCCTGGACTTGTGCATAGTTCTTAGCTGCTACTACTACTACTGCCACATCCCAGAATGCAAAGCACACCTGGTTACGGGAGCTGTTTAGCTCCAGCCTGCAGGGTCGGATCGAGGTCGGATCACATTCCCACCACAAAGTTTGGAACCGTAGCGAGGAGATTTACACCTCCAACATTATTCTCATCTGTAATTTGTTTGACCACATAAATTATGTATAAACATTCACATGCATAATGAAAGAGTTTGAGTTATTGTGTAGATGGCAAGCCACCATTTTGTGTGTTGCATATTAGATGACATACACACCTGTTTATTGCTTTACCCATGTGTACAAACCACAGCATCAAGAAACATTAATAACGTGCAGATAGTTAGTGTCTAATATTGGCAATCAGTTTCTTTTGGTAGTAGCAAAATCTTTTTATTTATATTCCTACTATGGATTGTGACGTGCTTTTACAAACTTACATCACATTGAGAAAACAACAAGGTTCACAGGAGTGTTTTCCAAAATATAAAGACAGGTAATCATCCAGTTATTGGTATTGATCACGCCCCTGCAGTTATGTTAGGGTCTTTTTATACTGCCGGGCTGTTTAAATGTGACTTACTGAAGCAGCGATTATAATCTCCTCAAAAAGAGTTCAGACAGCCGAATTTAACCAAAATGTCACGCAATTGATTATTTGGTGCTTTGGTGTGTATTTTAAGGCCATCTTGTTTGTTTGACGCTAACTCCTTCTGTCACACACAAACTCATATCAGAGGAAGCCATGTGCACCAAAGCAGATAGCACTCAGTGTGTGTTTTCGTCCCTTTTATCAGTCGTCTGCTGTAAAAGTCAGCTAGTCTCGACCGCCATCTCAGATCATCCCTGTCTTGTCCTGTCACATTATCCGGCATCGCTGTGTGTGTGTGTGGGGGGGGATGCGTCAGTGGCGGCTGCAGTGCTGAACTTTGAGACGGACAGGCCTTCTGTGGGCTGTCAGATGGTATCCGGCAAATGACCTGCTTATTCTACCTCGCTGTCGACGTCTCCCCTGACAGGGACGCATCAGAGCAAATCACAAACAGACAGATGAAAGGAGACACCCACAGAACGAGAGCAGGGTGAAATAGATGTACTTTACCGTGATAGAGTGTCTCAAAAAGCTTACAAATGAAACCAACGATGAAAATGTAACATTTCACTTATCTGCAAGCTTTAAAATCTGCTTTATTTTTTACTTTGTGGTCACATCCTTCTTCAACGAGGCATCAAAAAAGGAAAGAAACAACTTTAAAGGAGGTTAGAAAAAGGAAATTGTAGATTACCAAATGTTGGTGTGTGAGATGACTAATTTAAGGTAACTAGACCTGCTGTAAGAACAACAGAATTAAAAAAAAGAAAGCTATTTAAAGCTGCATTATGCAACAACAACGTCTACATTAAAACAATGGGTTTTTAATTTTAATTATGTTAAAGATGTTTATGTGAATACGAGACTCGTTCAGAAGCACTGCAAACATGTCTTCTGTTTTAATTGTAGATAGACCCTGTTCGCCATCTGCTCTCTGATCGTCTGTGGTGGCTTTACGGTTACCTCAGCCTCGAGCGAGAGGCTGTTTCAAGGCAGACAGCTCGTCAGGATGACTGACAAGTGTTGGTGCTGGAACTCGACCAACTGAGAAAGAATTGCATATCAGAGCTTTAGGAAGTGATTTGAAAAAGGAGACAGAAATTGCTGGACTGTACACTGCCGCAGGCTGGCAAATGGGTGCATATGTGATACTCTTTGATGTGTGTGTGTGGGTGTTTGTATTGCGTGTTTGTGCGTGGGCTACATGTGTGTCGCGGTACATTTGCTCCGGCAACATTTCCGTCCCTGGCAGGCGTGGCCCATGTGGAGTGTGTGGCTCAGTGGGTGGCTGATGGGAGCGGAGCTCGGGGAATAACATGTCTCCGGCACTGCAGCTGCTCTCTGCAGACGAGGCATGAACACATCGTGTTTCAGTGCAGGGAGGGAGTGAAATGTTACATGACGGGGGGGATTTCTTAAAAAGACACATGGAAAGATGCTCGGGAGGTGGTGGGATTTTGGCTCTGAATTGTGAGTAAATCAGCAACGCTGCCAAGAATAGAACAGTGGTATAAATTAAAAAACTTTTTAATCCTCCTTTAAGCATTTTATACCCAGTGATTGATGACATTGCCATGAATACAGACTAAAATCTCTCCTGATCATTCCCCGGTGCCAGTTCTTGTGGCCTCGTCACTGCAGATTCCTTTCACAGCCTCTGCACCAGGGCGAAGGAGAAATAACATGTTTCTAGCCCAGTGCGTGTTTCTAGTAAGAGGTCATCGATTCTCTCGTGGCCCAGATGTTTTTAACTGGCGTTGGCTTTCCAGAGCTCAGGCCCCGAGTTTCCCAGCAGGCTGCAGAGCGTCTGGTTCTCTGCTGTAGTGTTTCCCATGCCAGCGAGCCTCGCCAGCTCCATGTGTCATCCTCTTCTCTCCTCCCAAAGAAACTTGCGTGAGATTTACAGTACAAAGGTAGACTGTTGCACAACACTTTCTTTCTCTCCAGCAACAAAGTGTGTCAGGGCTAAGGCAGAGGAGAGCCCCTGCTCTGGCAGCGTCATTCAGAGTCTCTGCCAGGCTGCACACGCATTTCAGTTGCAGACGTGGGCATTATTTGCTTCTACCTCTTTGACGTTGCCTACGCTTTTAGTGCAGTGTGTTTCGTAACGCCGATTGTGCACAGCATAGCAATCAACAGAACTAAAGAACAGATGTAGTTGATATGAAAGTGATATGAACCGGTCCCCTCTGATATTCTAGAGGTTTGTTCCTGACATTAGCTGCTTGTATATTTTAAACATTTAATTTTTCTGGGACATTTCCAGTAAATGTATTCTCCATTAAAAGCCGATAATGTATCCCTATTTTTTTTCTAACTTGTTGAGTAGATTAGGTCATGCTACCTTTGAATACTGCTAAAGCTGTAAAAGCTTTTATCAGTCAGTCGCTTCTCCACTCACGTCTCTGGGCATTTATGAGCCATACAGTTCAGAATAAGTATAAGAAGTTGGATCTGCACAGTTTTCTCCACCTGAAGCATCTGTGTTAGTTTCTTTCAGTTGACTTAATGCCGTCTCTAACTTTCTTTTTCTGTCATATCTGAATGCACCAAAACTACACTAACCAAACCAACTGTCAACCTTAAAGCTGCGTTAAGAAGCTGGTTTGAACTTTCTGGCTCTCTTTTTATTCGTTACACAACTGTTTTCTGAATGCCTTCCTTGAGACACCTCATCCCGTTCTATGTGAAATCCAGAACCTCTCTCTTCTGCCTGAACCTGAGCCGGTCTTCTCTGATTGAACCGGTCTTCTCAGTTACAACCAGGTTTTGCTTTTCATTCAGTGCCTCTTTCTTCAAAGCTGCTTCTCCAGCTGTACCTGTCCCTCTTTCAGACCCGTCATGTTTCAGTACCAGAACCGGCTTTATTTCTCTTTGAATCTGTTTCTGAAGCCTTTTCTGAGCTTCACTTCCACTCTGTGTCTGTCAGGCCCAAGCCTGTTTCCCCCGAGCTCTCTGCCTCAATCTGTTATTCTTTATTCTCCTCCACCATCGAGCCGCTCTGAGCCAACTCACCCTGTGTCCAAGTTCTTGGTGGCACCCTGACCGGCCTGGAGGGATTTGGGGTTTCTGTCATAACTGCACTGCCTCTCTCTTCCTTCTTCTTCTTCAACTCTGTTTTTCCTGGAATTTTCCATTTCATGTTTTGCGTGGCGTGCCTTTTAGTCGTCCTCGGGGACTTGACCTCCTTTTGAGATCATCACCTGCCTCCTATCTCCACATCCACACTCTGTGCCAGCACTGGGGAAAGGTCTGACTGAACCCATTATAGTTCTGGTATGGGGGGGGGAGACACACACACACACACACACTCTGACTTGTTTGTATTTTCTAAATGGTAACACGCAGACAGCAGGAGAGGAGAGTTCTGACTGAAATAGTCGGCCAATGGCAAGCTTATATCCACAGCCTACTTCCTGTGACCTGTCAGACCAGTCACAGTGTAAATACAGACACCAGTTTTCAGCTGTTATCTGTGTTGCCAAGCTGCTTTCACCTGCAACTTATTACTTGCACTCCTGCATCAGTCTTTGCAAATCCTCATCTTACTGCCTGTGGTCAGTGTGTGTGTGTGACGTTCAAAATGTCAGAAATACCTTTCAGACTTCAACCTCAAAAATGACCAGAGTTCAATGCACTTCTCTCCGACATAAACTAAACACTTTAAGCTTAATAAAAATGATTTCCACTTCGGTTCCAGTGGTGAATAACTCTGGATACTTGTTCTACCTCTGCACACAAATACTTTTAAAATCCCAAGTTAAAGAAAAAAGAAACAGCCTCAGTTCAGCCAAACAGTGTCCACAGCGAGCGACAGTGTAACATCATTGTGCCTACCTTCTATAGCACAATTGTCAAGGTAGATTAATCCTCCCACACAGTACCGCCACCTTTCCTCCTTCCCCAGCCAAGTGGTGCCTATTGAGACACTTTCTCAGCCAGGCAGATGTGTTTGTTCATTCCCCAAAGCCCTGTCACCACACAGAGGGAGGCGCATACCAAACAGACAAGCAGCGTGCAGCAAGGCAGTAGCATGACCGCTCCCAGCTGATGAAAATCTGTGTGCTGCTCTTGTGGCAGAGGCTGTTTTGATTATATGTGCATATTCTTTGTGAATCATCTCCAGGTAGTTTGCAGTAATCACGACATTGTTTCATCTTCTCTCAAGCAAACAACAGGTCTTGTCTTCCTTTTTTTCTGTGAGGATTGCTTGTACGTCTTCCAAGTGTTGTTGTTGTTGTCGAATTCAACAAACTCTCGTAACTGCACAACTGCAAATTGCTCGTTTCTCATTTGTGGACAAGTCTCCTTCACATAACCCAACAGTTAAAAAAAGGAGAATTTCACACCCTGTAGAGCTTCCTGTGTCTTTGCTGTCGGAAATCTGCAGACAAGAAAATAACAAATGTAGCAGTGTGAGTGGTCGTGTTACACGTAGGGATCAACCATTTGGCATCGGAGCAGCGCTGCAAACGCTAAAGTAAAAGTGGTGGACAAGAGAATATTATGCAATTGTGGTATATTATCCCAGTTTCAGCTAACCTGCACTGGCTCCCAGTGTCTTTTAGGATCGATTGTAAAGTTATTTTACTTGTTTCCAAGGATCTTAATGGTTTGGGATCGGCCTACACTACTAATTCTTTGGCGTTTTATAATCCTTCATGGGCTCTTAGATCCTCTGCTGGCGATTTTTTAAAGTACAAAGTTTCACACAAGTGAAACTCTGCACCAAAACTATGCAATTCCCAAAACCAGTGGTTTTCAAATTGGGGGGGCTACTGTGAACACTGTTTCCACTGTCAAGTTACGTCCAGCAGACGGCGCTAATTTTGTACCGACCACCATAAAAACACCACAGAGGAGGGCCGCTTAAAAATGTAAACAATGCACACAGAATTTATCACAGCTAGCATGGACAAGTTTGTGACAGGACTACCAAGTAAACACAAAAGAGACGACGAATCAACATCAAACGCCATTTTACCTCCAAAAGGGAACCACTGCCCCACACCAAGGCTATAAGAGATGCAAGCTCTGTGAACATTTTTTTAATATAATTGAAATCTTATTTATTCAGCATTGCTTCTCTTTATCTTTGACATATTGTTTTGTTCTTTGCATACCTGTTCTTGCCATTTGCTGCCTCTTATTTATTAATTTGTTTGCTCGGTTTTATTGCACAGTATGGGCACCTATTTTAATTTGCCTGTTTGTATTTATTGTCTTGTTTCTTCACTTCTGTTGTAAATATACCACCCTTTGAGCTACACCTCCTGTATGAAAGAGGCTATAAAAGTAAAGCTTATTATTATTATGATGGTGATGTTACACTGTCAGGGGCAACGAAGGATGAACCATTCCAAGCAGCTACTGAGAGCTATATAAATCTAAAAATATCTATATTTTTGGACAATCAAATACTTCAGCAAAAGCAAAGTTAATTGTTCATGATTCTAAAAAAAGACCCATTTATGACCTTAAAGTGTTCACTTGAGGGATCTTGCCTATTACAGTAAGATCCCTACATTCAAACACTGATGGCATGTGCTTCCTGTCAGCAAATGGGGAATTAATTCTTGATGCCTGTGTTATTGTCTCAGCCAGGAACCACTAGTTGAAACAAAAGATGGATGGCTGGCTTTCTAAAAAGCTGCAGGCAAACTGTTTTCTCTCTACAGCCCAGTGAGAGATGGAGTAGTGAAGCTGATTTACAGGTCAGCTTTAGCACTGTTTTAATTAGCCTCTCTCTGTGTCTCCCTCCGCCCTCCAGATGGACCCGGTGCAGAAAGCCGTCCTCCATCACACCCTCGGCCTCCCTCCTGCTGTAAAGAGGAAGCACGTCTCCTGCAGCGTTTGCCAGCTGAGGTTCAACTCGCAGGTGAGCAAGTTTTCTTCTGTGGAGGAGCCAAAGTTGAGAAGCCACAGAGATACACAGCAGAAAACAAACAGGGAACCCCCCCCCCCCCCACCACATTACAGCCTCCGAAGAAAAGTTCTGTTCAGGCCGGACATATTTTATTTAAAAGTACCAATAAAATAATAAAGAATACTTCCAGCCATGCTAGCATTGTATGTGGATGGTGATGTCTGTTTGTTGGTCCGGGCTAAAATATCTCAAAACCTATTGGATGGATTGCCATGAAGTTTAAATTCTAATGACGGTGTTCCCACAACTTTCTTGGCAAGATTTTGTTATTCGGGGAAATGTCTTGACAACTATTAGATTGGATCGAACCACTGACCTTTCGTCTGGCGCCATCATCAGGTCGAATTGTTATTGTGTCTTTAGCTTTGGTTTATGACTAAATACCTGCAAAGCTAATAACATTTATATCAGCCTCAGCTCTACTTAGTTTAGTGCTAATTAGCAAACGTTAGCATGCTAACAGGCTAAACAAACGGTGGACCTGGTACACATACTAGGCTACCTTCTTAGCATTAGCATTGTCGCTGTGAGCATGTTAGCATGCAGCTGTGTGTAAGCCTCAGAGCCACAAGCAGGGTTGTAGACTCTTAGTCTAAATTGTCAATATGTGCTATCAGTTCAATTCATTGTGCTTTATTGGCACTAATGTAACAAGACAATATTGCCAACGCTTCAGGTAATAATGACATTTCAGTAAAAATGATATCTATGCTAATAATAATAAAACAAACTGCCATGTTGCACTTTCTCTGCAGCCAAGCTGTTGTTAGCAGGAGGGAACTTCAAATAAAATGTTAGCATGTCTTCATCAGTTCAGTCAATTGCATTCTACAGTTAAATTCATCAATGTTAAATCAGTAGCTTCTGCACTGCAGAACAGCACAGCATGAATGGGAAAATGCTCTTGAATGACAAAGTAGACGTGTGTGATGAACAGCTTCTCTGTTGTTTTAGGGTGAGAGACACTTCTTGAATAGGATTTGGTTAAAAAAAAAGAAAATCTTGTCATTTTGACCACAGTACAAAATGAAAAGTTGGTTTCGAGGTTCATTTAAAGGGACTCTTCATTGGCAACAAGCTGTGGAGTATTTAATTAGTTCTGTAGCCGAGAGGAGAGAGAAAATAAGTGAGTCGTTGGACGATTTAACTCCAGTTAAGAGCTGAAATACAGTACACAATATGTGTTAAGTGTGAATCAGGAAACATCTTAGAAATCAGACATTGTTAGCTGCCATTTTGCTAAATGATGATTTGATTTATCAGATGGACCAACAAATGTGAGAAAAAAACGAAATCACAACTAGTCTCTGAGTTTGGGTTACAGCAAAGAAGGTGATGGAAAAGCATCCGTGCACCAGTGGAAAGTGGGTGGAAAACCATGGTTGAAATACTGCAGGCTGATAGGCTGATGGATGACAGGTGTGCTGACTGATTGCAGGTGCAGAGCAGATAATGGCCCCTCCCCGCTGACACACACACACAAACACAAAGAGACACACAGGAAACAGGAGGGAGGTGGAAAACACCAGAAACAAAAAGGAACATAATGATTAGGAGATGGTTTTGTTGAAACGTCTGATTCATCATGTCATATTTTTTGTAATTTACTGTGATGTTTGAATTGAAAAGGACGGGTGCAGAGGTGGACGTGAGGTTTGACTTTTGTCAGCAAAGTCTGTGGAGTCTGTGTTTTTTATTTTTATCTGGTTTAACACATAATTGTTGTGCAATTAAATGCAAATGTTTCATGTTTAATTTCATGTCCATGTTTTGCGCTTGAAGCCTACAGTCTTTTAGCTTTCTACAAACTCTTTTTTCACTTAGCTTCGTTTTATTGACATTACACGAAGAAGGACATGTGTTGCACTACAGGAACTCCTTGACCTTCGACCTGGAGTCTGGCCTAGCTCGAACATTTAAGAACCTGTCAGGTATTTGGTCTAGGTTCAGGTTTCACTTGTCAGGTTAAAGCCAATCCCCCAAATGGGGAAGAAAGGTGACTGATCGTGGCGTGGTTCTGGCACCAACTGTACACTTTCCAACTCACTTTTTCTGATGAGAATATATCATAAATACTTTTATTAAAGTAAGGTTTTGAATGCAGTACTGTCACAGTATTGTATTAGTACTTTTACTGAAAATGAAGGATCTGAATACTTCTTCCCCCAACTGATTCGGACTCTTTGCTTTTATCCGAACCCAAGCTCACAATATCTGGATTGTTATTGGACGTCTGGATTTTATCTTTGGTTTCAATGTAAACCATCATATCAGCAAAACAAATCACAGGAAGGAGATTACATTAAAAACTCTGCGTTCGCCTCAAGGTGACAGTACTGCATGAGTTAACGTTCGTTAACTCGTGTGTGTGTGTGCACAATATAATCCAATCTAATGAAATGCATTGCATTAATACCAGCTTGCTAAATCAAACCGATGGACTAGCAGATGGGGCTCCATTTCCCTCGCACCTAATTTCCATACCATTTTGAAAGTAATCAAAACATTTTAAAAGAAAATCACTGCTCCTGCTGCTTGTTGTTAAATCAGCAGCATCCCTAAATAGCAATGTCATCGCCCTCTCATTAAAGGAGTAATCAATTCATTTCTATCACTGAATGTGTCGGTGATTACTCAGGAAGAGGTTATTATGTTTTACAGGGGGAAATCTATCCCGGTATATATTTACAGTCCATCAGCTGTTAATTTGAACGCTTCATTAGAGAGATAAACTCTGTGTTTACCTGTCAATCAACAGGCACTGTGTTGAGCTCTGAAATACCCAGAGGATGTTTTTATTTTTTTTATTTAAGCCACAGGTACAGCAGAAGAGTATCTTAATTTGCACCAGTGACAGTTTATAATAATGTGAAACTGCAGCTTGGACTGAGGGATGATGCCGAGCAGGAAGCTGGACCTGCATGTGGTGTTCTGATAAACACTGATCCGAGCGGCTCTGCAGGAGAGCAGGAAGTCTGTTTGTAGACCAGTTAATGGCCTGAGATCATAAATAGAAAAGATTTTAAGATGTTTCTCCTTTACTGGATGCAGCCATGTTTATAAGTCAAGATCATGAACTGGACTCAGTTCTGTAACTTGTTGACAGCGAGTGAGTTCTTTGCTACTTGTTTACATGTGATGCATTTACAAGACTTCCTCTATCTCGTTACGTTGACTCTTGTTTACTTTGCAGACCTGAAGTTTTTTCAAGCTGGTGATCTAACGGGAGTTTCTTTCTGTACGTTTTCTTGACATAGAAATTAAGAAACTGTCACATTATTTCTCATTTTACTGTAATTTCCACTGCAGGGTTTTTTTTTCTTTTCCTAAAAGAACCATTTTAGGAACTCAAGAACACGACCTAACTCGACAGGAGGAACCAGAGTTCAACTGTTCCTTAGTTCCAGTCCCCAAAAAAGACCCTGCACCAGAGGAAGTTCTTTCTGATGGCCCAGGAACTATCAGGGCTCACTAGTCAAACTTTGAATTTACAGCTTTGTCAAACTGTGGGGTCAGGTTGTGCAAGAACAGGAGTCCATATGACGTGCAGTCCGACATGTTAAAGTTAAAAGCCGGCTGTCGTTGACAGAGCATAGGATTCAATGTGGTTTAAATACGGGGATAATGGCGCACCTCTTCAGACAGTCTCTCCTGGAATGCTTTCATAGTGTTACACACACAAATAATCGTGTCAAGAATGAAAAAAGACCCCCCCCCCACCCACATACACGCCCTTCCTAGGGAATGGGGCGAGATTTGAACCATCTGACGAGCAGTTCTGAAGAGCAATACTAGCAGCTGAAGCCAGCGCTGGGACCCACTGATATCAGTAATTGGACATTTCTTGAAGTTATATGTACTTTGACTTCCAGAGAAGTTTATTAAGAAAGTGCTGAAATATCACATCAAACAGCCCCGCGGTTGCCATCCCATTGTTTCAGATCAAGTTAATTAAATACATGCTTTTCACCTTCAACCTTTAGTGCTTTGTGGGTGGAATCTTTATCCATACACATCAGGAACAACAAAGCAGGCTGCCAGATCACTGAGGAGCTTCTCACAGCCATGCACCTCCTGATATCCATCTGTGCTGTGCCTCTGAGTTTTGGCTTCCTGGGCTGCTGTGGAGCAGTCCTACAGAATTGCTGCCTGCTGGCCCTGTTCTTCCTGGACCTGCTCACGGTGTTCCTCATGCTGCTGGCCGTGGGAGCGTTGGGAGCTGTGTCAAGAACCGCAGATGCCCAGGAGTTGGTGAAGAAACACATGAAGCAGCTGCTTCCGCTGAGCGAACAGCCAAACGAAGTTCAGGAGTCGATGCTGGAGGTGGAGAGGAGTGGGTTCTTTTGTGGTTTCTTTCTTGGTGCAATTCTTCCAACAGTGGGGACAAACTGGTACAACTGCACAGACACCTGCAGAAACTGCAGAGCTTTGGACGGCCGTGAGATATACTCGAACCCGCGTATGACGTACCTGTACCCATGACATGGTTGGACAGAGTATCGGACCCACTCATGGAGATTGCGTTAGTATTTGGCATCTTGATGATACTGGGCATTATTTTCTCATTAGTGTTGCTTAGTCAGATTAGGAGGGGTAAGAACAACATCATTTAATATGTTTATCAGATCCTCATCTTAGAGCTGTGATCTTCACATTACACTTACACAAAAAACTGCATCTTGTATTTTTTACATTTAATCAAGTACTGTGTTTGAGTACAATTTTGATGTTCAAGTATTTCCATTTTATGCCACTTCTAAAGAGAAGGAGAAATATTTTTGTACCACTATGTTTGCATTCTATGTCTTATTATCTACTCTATATCTTAACAACTCTATCCAACCTCCTCCAGCACCTTTTAAAACAGGCGAGTTGTCATCATTGATGACGGATCTCAGGTGTAGTGGGGTTTTTTCCAGCTTCCAGTGAATGTAGTTTCTGTTCATTCTGTTCTCATTTCCGGGTGTCTTTTCAAAATAAACTTAATACCTTCTGCTATTAGAGTCTTTGGGTTAGTTACATAACACCGAGTGGAGTATTCTGTACAGTTAAACATGGTTGTTTAAGTGAGGAAGGTGCAGCTTCACCACACACTACATTAGTTGTCTGCAGCCTGGTGCCAGAGGAAAAAAATGATTAAAAATGTTTAGTTTATTTCCGCTCACACAGTAAATCAAACTGAGGCATGGCTGTCTGATCTTGCACCCCCACTGACACGGCTGTAATGGGTTGAAACCATAACCAGTGGTTCTTTGTTACAAGTTGGGTTTGTTTACTTTTCCACGAGAATGTGGGTGGGGGAGTTTTTGAATGTGTGCATCAGTGGTTGTTGTGGTAACCGTTAGGAGGACCTGCAGCTACTTGTCAATATAAGATGGAAACCCAACGAAATCTGCATCACTGTAGGCTTTAATTTACATTCACTGTTGCTCTTGAAGACTCTTGCTCTCCTTCCATGACTTGTGTCCTTATGAAACTACTGGCACAACTCAGTATATATACTCTGTGAATCTAGGTCATAAAAATTTATGACTGACTAAAAATGGTGCATAGGCTGAATAAAATAAAACATTTGTAAAATCCACAGATATTCCACAAATAAAAATGATTTAAGATAGTTTACCCTCTATTACACCAATGGTGGTCTTTGGAGATAATTTTATTTCAATATTAAATTAATAAGCATTGGTTGGATGCCTTATGAGAGCAGAATTCAATAAATCTGGGCCGTAGAAAACATAAACAGCTGTAACACTTTCCTCCTTGTTGAGCTTTGAGTCTGTTTTGAATAAGCCTGACCACCAGAAACGGCCTGTTGTTTATGGAAGAAATTGGTCATAGTGTTATTTGAATCAGTTAATTGAATTATGGAGCAAGAACAACGTGTTCCCCCCTGAACCCCCTCCCTGGCTTGATACCTCAAATTTCCCTTCCTTTTTTCAGCAAAACAATGGCCAATTTGTCATTTATTCTCAGAATTTCCATATTTCTGGACAAAGCTTTCATTGATTTGAACTGAACATTTCCAGTTTGTTGGATGATGTTCTGCCACGCCGCCTCATCCGTCTGCTCAGATTCTTGGGATGACTGCAGTGAAACCACAGAAGATAACCTCACTACGCATAGTATTTAAAGTAGCTTTAATCGAATGTGTTGTTTAACAGACCGTATCCACATCCTGGTTGTTCTGAACATGACATAAGGAATAAAAATAACATTACTTCACAACAAACGGGAGGATGATTGATAAACCTCATAACGCCTTAAAAAGACAGCCAGTTATTGCACACATGCAGATTATTATGACATTTAGCTCACATCCCCGTGTTGTAATGACTGTAAAAGCAAACGTTTGAATTTATTTATTTTTCAGTGGCCTGGTTGAACATCCTCCTCTGAGCTTCCCTCCTCAAGTGTTAACATTAATGGCTTCATCTATCTGTTAACGCTGAAAACAAATGTCTTACCTGAAAGGAGAAGAACACTAAATTAAACTGGGTCCCTTTCCTTGTGTGAGGCATGTTTTTTTAATTAAATGATTAATTCATTACAGTGCTATCTAGCTGCATTCATTGCTTTTGTTAATGCAACACAGACACATTATCACCTTATACGCTAACGTGTTAGCAAAGAGCTGATTATTTAGTCATTCAACAGACACAGAGCAACATTAGCATTCATGTGGAGTCATATACTTGATCACTTGATGTGAGTCCAATATTCATGCAAATATCTGGCTCTTTAGCTGCTAAATGCTCCACTATGTTTACCGGCTAGTTGCTAAGTGTCTGTTGGGCGTTTGGTGCTGGGCAGGTAGGGCACAGTGGGTTTAGCAGAGCTTTTTCACTAAAACCGTCTGTCGGCTGCACCTTGAATTGAATCTAATGAGAGCGGCGAGAATTAACTAAAAACAATTAAGTAAACCAGGCCGTTAAACCAAACCAGTGAGCTAACTAGCTAGCTAGGTAGCTAGTGTCAACTAGCAGCTAGCTGCCACTGAGAGGCTGCAGCGTTTGTGATCATTTGAGAAACAAGACACACATTCGATATGTCTGTTTGTGTGTTAACATTGTGATGCTGCAGACGTTCTGCTAATATCATTACATTTATGTGAGCCACGTATAAGTGAAATGTTTAGAAGCCTTTTATGGAAAAGTGACTTTAAGGCCTATTCAAACAAGAAACCCATATGTCAAATCCAAAAGACCTACAGATACATATCCAAGCGTGAAATTGTTTCAGAATTAACTCAAATTTGCCCTTAGGTATTTTTTATTATTTGTGAAATTATAAATAATGGTTTGATCCCCAACTGATTGAAATTTTGCCAAAAAAACGAGCGCTTTTCAAACCAGTAAGTGTGTCACCGAAAAACACAAATACAGAAATCGTTCATATAAAATTACCATAACTGTTCTAGCGTTGGCAGATAATGGTATCCTTGAATGGAAGGACAAAGAATAAAATACATTTTTGATGAAACTCACACATCACATCTTGCTCATTGGGGGTATGTCTGTTGATGGATAGACTGGGATTTAAATTGTGACCTTTCGGTTTCCAGACAGCCTCGTACAACAACCCCTCTGACTGTAGTCAGTCACCTTCCAGGTGCCCTCACAGAGCACCTGGAAGGAAAACAAACGATTTCCCTCTCGGTTTAAATCATGCATGTGTCAGACTTGGAGTTCAGGCAATCCTTCCACTTTATTGCTCCAATGAAAGATGAATTATTGGCGTGGCCGCATTAAACACCCATCCGTATCACCTGAGTCTCATGGCAAAAAGAAATCTATGGTGCCTGGAGAATGATGAATGTGGGTCAAAATAAAGAGTTTCATGCCAGAACAAGATGTGCACTCTGTTTGAAAAAGTGACGCCTCATCCAAAAATGGCTTCTAGAACGAAGGGAAAACGTTTAAGGCACCTCAGCAATTTCACAACCTTTGCCAACAAAGTGATTGAACTTTGCATTTTTGGCAACTTAATTCGCCTCACATAATGAAGGCTCTTTACTTGTCTCTTTCTATTTACTTGTCACATACACTTGTAAGTTCACAGTCGATATTGCAAGTAAATTTGCCCAATTTAATTGACAACAACTAAATACTGTGTGAGATCATGAGCTTTCTTACAATTAAAACAATCTGACCACTGCTAAAATAATGAATAGTACACAATTCACTGAATAGGTTCAAAAGGAAACAGGAACAACGTTTTGCTTGCTTGTGATAATGCAGGAATACTACATCTCTTTGTCCCAGAAGTCTTTAGTGAATGTCCCCACCGCGGCACATAAATAAAGAGGCTAACAAATGTCTTTTGGGGATGTGTGCTTGACGTACTTATTTATTCCAAGAGGCAATTGCATCTTTCCTGATACCTTCCTTCCTGCCACGGGCAAAGCATGCAGGGAAGTGTGCAGAGGTAAACAAGGACAGCTCAAAGTCTTTGCTTATGTCCCACTTCTGTGTGCCTGGGAGAATCTGTTGTGAAGGTGAATCTTGGTGGAGCTACGTGTTCGGACTTTAAACCAAACAGCCCCTCCATAAATCACACATCGCGGGTCACACACATTTCTCAATCACTGACATCCAGGTATTGTTTTTTTACTAATAAAGAAACGAGCTTCATATTCATACCGAATTATAATTTCATTGCCACCCCTGTATAATTTGAATAGCCAGACAAATTTGAAATCTCAACAGCTATTCAGGGGCTGGAAACAAAGAAATGTAAATGTGAATATAAAGGGCTGACTTTGCAAAACTCTTTGTTTTACATGGAAATTCTGCATTTACTAGAAAACCAGGGTGTATTAATATATACGGTTTTTTGGGGGATAAAACTGGCAAACACACAATCAAAGGTTAACACATTTTTCTGATCAACCATCCCCTGCTAATTATGTTTAGTCTGCTTCATTGACTCCGACTGGTCTGCTTTAGTTTTCATATTTCATTTCATCATGGCTCCGCGTTCCCAGCATTAAATTGAGCCTGTTATTTTTTCTCCTCACAGAGCCAGGCCTTGGCCCACTACAAGGGGACCAAACATGCCAAGAAGCTAAAAGCCCTGGACGCTCCGAAGAGTAAGCTCAAAGGCTCAGTGGTCACCAAGGAAACCGCCAACCACAAGATCGCCAAGGGCATCAACAGCTTGCAGGTCCACAACGGCACTGACAGGAAAGGTTTGTGTTTTCCTGTCTGCTGCACATTCCCCAACACACGCTCTCTGTTCTCTTTATGTAGCTGCTGTCCTTCTGTTGAGAATGAATGTTGGACCCAACAAACGCACCTTTTTTTGGCATTTTAGATTTGCTGCACACAACATGCAGTCACTCTGCTGATTATATCAACCCCGTGTTGGCTGGTCTGCCAATGGCTGGCTGCCAACTTGGTGCTCATATATTGAATTTGTAGAGTTGTAGCGATCTCTGCAGGACACACAGACATAAGAAGGATGAGGTAGGGCTTCAAACAAAGTGCTGGTCGGATCATCAAGGCTATGTTCAGACAGACAAACAGCACTGTATGAAATAACATGGCTGCCTCATTCATTTGAATAGAACCACTGTGTCAATGAGGCCAACGCAGAAGTCTCTGGCAAAGTAACAAAGGGCTTTCCTGCCAAAAGGTTCAACCTGCCTTTGCCGCAACGCAATGAGACGTCATCCAGCGAGGTGTTCGCCAATCCAATGTGTATAAGCACACAGTCCACGTATATTTGTAACATGTTAGTAGTGTATTTCTACTGTTTCTCACAAATCGTCGCAACAACAGATAAAATGATTGACACTGATTGATCGTGTCTCATATTATTGTAATTGTGTTAGAATTATGTTTTTGGTGTTTGATGAGCCTTCAAACGTGTTAAACTGTTCATATATGGATCATATTTCGCTGTCTCTCTGGCACCTGAAGCAACACGAGTCATATTTTTTTATGCAGGGCTGTTTTCAGTCTGAATGCCACTAAAGCGTCTTAAACCCCCTTTCTGACAGCGGAGTTTAGGGGGATTTTAACTTCCATTAAAAGGTAAAAGCTGCGGCAACACTTGTAGCATAAAGAACAACTTTATTTTTAGACCAACGCGTATCAACTTGCGGCCTTCATCAGGGTCATTGTGATGCGTTGTATGATGACCCTGGTGAAAGCCACAAGTTCTACTCTTGTTCTTTACTCTACAAGTGTTGCTGGTGTTGCTGGAATTCTTTTCATCTGCACACAACTACGTTTGTCACTTTCTGTTTATAAAGCGTGCACAGAGTGCGACACCGTGAATGCCTTTGAGGAGGGACTGTCCCGAAGGGGTGCGCCATTGCCGCCATTCGTGCAATTCATTGCATTGATGCTACAAAGACACGCAAAGGTTCTCTGAGAAAGAGGCAGTTAAAAGGCAACAGGAGGAGGCTGTGATGGCAGGACATCTTGTGCCTTTAGAAGACATGTTGTGCAAACTAGTTTGTTTGAGGCATGCTGTATTCTTCAATTTAAAGGCAGAAAACATTGCAACTCATTTAACCATGTGCTAAAGACCTCCTCCTTTATTGAAATCTAACTTTGCATTTGCCTATTATCCCGTTTTGAAGTATATTTAAGCCGGTGCACATTGTTGTGTGCTGTCTTAATATTCATCACAGCCAGGTGGCTGTTTAAATCCGGGTATCTCGGCCGGGCGTCTGCCAAAAAACATTCCCATTCTCGGTGGAACACCTGCTTAAAAACATGTTGAAAAAGTAAACAAACACTAACTGCAACTTCCAGCACCTGATAGAAAGCAGATGTAGATTATTTTAAATGATTTAATCTGCTGTGTTTCATATTGGTTCTGTAGAGGATAACGGTTTGGCAGCTGAAAGCACTGCAGAGGAGCTCTCTCTGTCTCCTCCACTGTAATATTCTTTAAGCTGCCTGGTATTATGCCATGAAATTGGCCCAATGAAAGTCTTCCCCTTCAACTGTAACACTAGAAGTTTTTAAAGGAATTGGAAACACATTGAGCCGTTGCACTCTGGGATTAATTTCACCTCTACCCATGTCGTTTTCCAGTGTTCCACAAGTATTTAAATTAGGAGCACATTTCTGGAGCTCATCCTGTACCGTGACCTATTTGTTGAGTCTGACCTATTCACACTTGAAGTTTAAAGGTTGCTTGAGGTGAAAACGCAACCATTTACCAGATGAGATGCCCAACCAGGTATTCACATCATGTCTAAGAGGGGATGTTCAAGTTTGGTGATTTTGTCTCATAAATGCTACAAATATGAACATTTTTCTTGTGTTGGGTTCAAAAGTTGGTGAGCAAAACAGTATAAACAAGTACTGAAGATTGTATATTTAACGTAACATAGGTCATATGCTAGTCTTTATGTTATTTTAAGAGCTTTACACCTGGCAGCAGTCTGTCTAGCATCCCACAGAGTTAGAAAGCTGCTAGACAAATGTCAAACCATTAAGTGGAGCAATTTGCACTCATGCAACCCCAGAGCTAATCCACGCTGCAGCTTGGCAACATTTACCGTAAGAGAGCTTTCAGGTGACGTAACGCACCCTCCGGCGGCCATCTTGGAGGTCTCTTGGTCTCAAGCAACAGAAGTTATGAAATCTTGGATGCATTTCTGAAAGTATAACTCCCATTTAAAATGGAAAGTTACAACTGTAGGGCTTCATAACCTGGAGCATCCAAAACTCAATAGAATGTAATGGAATTAATTATCTTGCTTCCAAGGGTATCTAGCTAGTACCCAAAGTGTTCAATATTAGATGGTAAAATAAAATGTCATAAAATAAATATAACGATGAATAGATTCTGACAAAATACAAATATAACCATGAAATTGTGAAATAATCAAATACACATTTAAAATTCAGGTCATTATTATGAAATGTTATTTCAAACTTCATTTGAGTTTGTTGCATGCCATTTCTGCCTGTCTGTTTTTATTCCCCAAGTCAATTTCATTTTATAATTACACTTGTCATCACAGAGTCTCTGTCAGTCAATCAAGACAAAAACAGAGGCATGTTATGTGATTGGCTGTCTGCTTCTTCACACAAGAGCAACATCCAGTCACACAACTCCCCTGTTGATGAAATGTCTTTAAATAAAATGGTTATTGGAAAAGAATTAAGTTGTGAAATAAAAACAGACTTCCTGAAATCAAATAATGTTGTTGTGAAAAGAAGCAACATGAAATAATGTTGCATAATAGTGAACTGAGTTTTACAAGTATTTTTGATTGTTTCACAATTTCATGGTCAGATTGGATTTAGTCTTTATATAATTCATGCAGTTATTCATTTCATAATCATTTTTTTCTTATACATTGAGTTTTGACCACCTTGGGTTGCCATAGACAGACACCTGAGGGGCTGGTTAGCTTAGCAGAATTAACAAGCTAACAAGAGAGCTAACAAGCTCTTTCTGTGGTTTAAAATTAATCAGTTAATTTGGTAACACACCTTTCTCACAATATTCTTCTTAAATGTTTTTGGTTGTTGTGTGCACATTTAGCTTGATGTTCGACCTCCGTGATGGTGCCAGGAGGTCTAGTCTGTACAACACGCCCTGTATGTGTATAACAGAACATGAAACACCGTTAGTGCAACAGAGTTGCTTGGGAAGGCGACAGTGAGGAACCAGAAAACGGTCTCAAAGTGAGAAATAAGATAATTTTTCCAATCGTAAAGCTAATTAAAGAGGAATTTAAAGTAATGTGGGTGTTTGGAGTGCAGATGTTTAGCTTTAATATGTTTAATTCTGCATCCATTCTGCTTGAACATTGGCATGTGTAGCCTTCTTTAAACGCTGTCCCTCCCAGTGCACATTTGTAATTAGAGGACTAAACATTTTATCTGGGATTGAGACATTGACGTCCTCCCACTCTACCTGCTCTGAGCTTCCTGCCTGTATTGGACTTAATCTTGACATTAAACATACACTTAACGAAACATACAAGCATACAAAATGAAAAAACACAGTATACACAGGCAGAGGTTTCAGAGACGTTAAACAACGAGCCGTCAGAACCAAACAGACAAATGGCTATCAATCATTTTTAAAAAACAGCACCAGCACATCTCTTACACCATATCACTATCACATCTACAGCGTGTGGGGGCGGCGGTTTGTCACAAGTGGCACCGGGTAATGAATATTAATGTGCTCAGATGTCAAAAGAATTAATTGTCGAGGCGGGTAAATGCTGCATTATCTGCAAGGCTGAAGCATTTGACGGGGTATCGGTGACACCAAACTCGCTCTAATGAAAAGGAGAGTTCAGGGAAGAGTAATGGCCGTAGTGAGAGTAGGCAGAGACAACAGGGAGGCAGAGCTCTGTTGGCTTTGGCAGAATGAGCTTTCTACACATTTGTTTTTGCTGTAAAATTAAATGTATAGTTTTTCATTTGATTTATTTATATAGCACATTTTTAAAAAACAACCATAGTGCTGCACGATTATAATAAATAAACGCAAATGAGAAAATGAGAAAACAAAGTAACACAAGCGTTCTTTTAATTAATTGTGTGAAAACGCTGAACGAGACTAACAGGAGGTATTTCAGGTCGTGTTAAAAGCCACCAAATAAAAATACGTTTTATGGCGTGATTTCAAAACAGTCAAAGACGGGTTCATGTTGCATAGTATGGGAGCCACGTTTGATTTTTATGTTGCTGCAACAACGAGTTGGGCCACTCCCTGTGACCTTAATGATTGGAATTGTGGGGTGTGTAAAATTGAGGAGTTCCCCCTAGACATTTTAAGTTGAATTAATTTAAAATGAATAAAAAATGATTTACATTAAGTCAAAGATTAAATTCCACTGAATTCCTGCATGATGTTTTACGGTAAAGACATTGCATTATCCAAGTTTTAGCATAATATCTTTGGGAATTGGCTGCAACAACAAACGCTAGCAAAAAGCAAATTTGCGTCAGTGAAGTGCTTAAACACAGACGACTTTAAGTTTAATTTCAGTTGATGTGCAAACACTGAGTGAAAGTGTGTAATCACAGGGTAGCTTTTATAAAATGCACCGAGCGTCCGCGCTCTTCACTTCATCGCTGAACTTCTGTGTGTTCTGAGACGGATGGACAGCTGGACACAGCGAGATAGTATAGATTAGCCAGATGACTCAGAGGCCGCCTGTCAGGTTTGTGTGTGTGTGTGTGTGTGTGTGTGTGTCTTTACACCCGCGCCAGAGAGAGTAGAGCAAGAAAGGCAAAGAAGGAGAGAGAGAGAGAGAGAGAAATGCCCACAGCACAGCCCGCCATCTCTCAGTTCCAGTCCAGTGCCTGAGGAAATGTACCCTGATATTAGCTATTAAAGAGCAGATTGTCAGGGGAGCCATGCCAGCACTGACAGCAGCTGTACAATGGAGCAGGCTGCAGGGAGGCAGGAAGCTAGCTAAGGTTTCTTCCTCAGGTCCACATCAGCTGCAGATGCCCTCCGCCACCTTCCCCACCTCCCCCCCCACCCAAAAAAAACCCCCAAAAAACGACAGCCTTGGTGCTGTACATACGCGCTGGGTTGGAAAAAGCCCTTACACACTCAGACGTCAGAGACAGCAGCAAAGCTGACGAGTGTGTGATTCGGTTGGCTCCGTACCTGTGCTGTGCTGCAAACGTTCTCATTTGTGGGGACTTTGGATGGCGATGGTGTAAGCACAGAAACTTCCCAGCAGAAATTAGGTGCGGATCATTTGCTTTCAAATGAAATTGGAAAGAGATAAATCAGTGTGAACCCAATCCGTCAACTCCTGCTGCTGTTGTTTCTGTTCTATCTGAGATAACATCGCTTTTTTCCCCTTAAACAAAAAACTGAAAGAAAAAGATGATTGCAGGCGTCGATGCACGCTTATTTGTGAATGCTAATGTTTCACCTTATCAATCCTTTATTTTCTGAAAATTTAACCGTGACTCTTTTCTCATTTACTCGCTTTGAATAATGACCAATAAAATCACTGACGTCAAATGAAAATAGACGGATCTCAAGAGCCACAAGGGATTTCTGTCCTTTAAGTTGTGACAGCATATAATAAGGCCCAATCATTTTAATTAAAGAGCTTTATCCAGTAATCAGATCCCTGGGGAGTCTTGTGATTGCGTGAAAGCTTAAGTAGAGTGGAAGGATTTCAGAGTGGCGTTTCTCCTCTATTGCCAGCAGATCTCAGGGGAGAGTCGGGAGAGGCCGAGGTACAAATGGAGGAAAGAGAAGAGGCGGTGTCCTGTCTGGAAAGGGTCGCGGCACCTGTCCTGATCTGCCTTTCTCTCGGTTCTCTCTGCCTTTGTTGCCTCCGCCACTCCCACCCTCTCGATTTCTCTCTCTCTTTAATTGTGTCCCATACTCGATTACACTCTTTTAATGTTATCTCTTTCCTCTCACGTTCTCACATCCCTTACCTCCCTCTCCCCTTCTCCCCCTCTTTACTTTCTTTCTTTCTTTCCTTCCCCCGTTGTTTGGCTTCAAAGTTTGCTTACCTTTCCAGTTTCACTTTCATTTAACTTTTCCTCATCCTCTTTTGCTTTTGTCTCTTATCCTCTCCCTTCTTTTACCTGGCCTCAATCTCTCTATCTCTTTTGTTCGCTCCCTCCCCCGACTTTGCTGTCGGGCCCAGCTCGCCCATACCAACTTTAGATTGATCACAGTCATTACCTCCATTAATGAGAGGGGATTGAGTTCTTAACTGGGCCTTGCAGAGCCAGTTAGGTCACACTGACTGGGGATATGGATTACTAGAGGCTTCCCGGAGTGCACGTCGTCCTAGGCCAGCCAAAGTACACTTTAATCACCTGCCCTTCCAACAGCAAATGGCTCTTTAATGACACCACGGTAGATGGGTTCACCCCAACACAAGGGCACATTCACGGCTTAACCTCACCAACCAGGCATTGTAATGAGTAGACAGATAAATACATCAGAAAAGAAAGAAATTCAGTTATTCCCTTCACTGCTGAGAGTTAGATCAATGTCACTCTCATGTCTGTGTGTTATGTGTGGAGCTAGGGGAAGGGGGCAATTAGCCTAGCTTAGCATAAAGACTGGAAGGAGAGGGGAGGCAGCTAGGTTGACAGCATCTCTATAACCGACCAGTTAACAAACAGAAATGGAAAAATGAAACGCTGGGTTTTATGTGGGTATTGGCGTGCTTTGTTTCACGAGGACTGCATGAGGCATCCTGGCCTCATTGTTGCCAGCTTTGCACATTTTCCAGGGTGAAGAATGAACTTTCATGCTCAAAGTGTTGGAAGAAGTATTTTCCTTCTTTTTTTAACTATATCCCTGCTAAGTTAGACTAAGCAAATTATGGAGCCATCTCTCTACTGAATTCATAAAGATGAAATTGATATCGATTGTCACACTCCAGCTTTCAGAGCAAACAAGCAGGCTGCCAAAATGTTGGAGGATTCCTTAATAATAGCACCAGAGCAATTTACTCCCTGTTCCAAACTAGTGGCTGAATATTGGGCAGTTCACGAAGGCTGTTCATAAAATCCTCTTGGTGAGAAAATGATGCAGACTGTTGATAAATGAAAGACGAATTAATTTACAATTAAACAAAACAAAAGCAGTCTGTGACGTTCGCCACAAGAAATAGTCCCTAACAATGACCAGAGAATCTCTGATTACCACTTTAAGATTACTCATTTATTTTACTTCACTCACGGTGCCAAAAATAGTTAAATGACAACTCACATGAACACCAAACCTCACTTTTCCTGGAATCTCACAGAGTCAGGTGACTGTGCCATTGAAAAGCTGCCCAGAGAAGCAGGTGTGATGGCAGCTTTTTGGTCGCCGCTGAGCGCGGCGAGAGCGAGCGAGTTAATCGCTGTGATTTCAGGTTGTTTTGATGCCTGGCACACTGGAGCCGACTGGGAGTAGGTGGTCGGTAATTGCAGGGAGCAAAGAGGTCGCTGCCGCTCTGCTCGTGGCATAAACATTATTCATCAGGAGTGACAAGGTCAGACACTTCATAAATAGTTCACAGATTAATTATTGTTCTTGTGGTAATGGCTTGGACTTGATGGGACATGGAAATGTAAAGTTACACTTGATGGCTGTTCAAAACTGATGATTGTCAACGTACCTGAAAAGGTGTGTTGCTTTAGCTAAACGTCTGTGATATGAAAAAAACATATTTTATTCCTACTGTCAACTGTAGGAGTACTATGTCTTTTTGTATTCAGATTACTGTGGTCTTGTTAAAGCATGGCAACGGTTTGAGAGCAAGTCGATTGCAAGAACTTGATTTTCTGGCTCTTGCCTGCAGCACATTCAGCCTCAACTCAAATTAAACAGAACATAAATTACGCACAACTAATAGGTGAAGTCACTGGTCCCCTTTTCATAGTCGAGTCCACAGCCTTTAAATAAATGTTCCAGTCATGGTATTGAGAGTAACAGCCTGGAATAATGGCCGTTTCATGCCAGATGTTCTTCTTTACATCAGTCCACAGGCATCTGCAGCGTCCACAGATACACAGGTAGAGGTCAGTCAGTCATACGTGCACCTCACTGCAGCACCAGCGCTCACTTCCCCCGATGACAACGGTAATCGATAGACGCCCTTGCTTAAGGTCACTTGGTCATGTGATGGACAGACCCTGTCGGCGGCAGTCTCTAAATGGCACAAACGCACTGCAGCAGCAACACTGCCCACACCGTGAAACCCAGTTTATCATTTAAAATATAAAGGCCTAATTTAACGTACACTTATACGTAACTGTATTTGATTTCATTTGATCACATTTTATTTGTTTTGAATGTCATTCTAATGATTTTCTTTGCCTTTGCCTCTGTTTGAAACATGCTTTATAAAAAAGCGGTCTTGCCTTCTTGAGAAAGCCCCCGTTGAGGAACTCAGACATCCGGAATGAGATGCGAGTAGAGCTGCTGCTCCAACGCGTTAAGGGTCAGTTGAGATGTTTCAGGATTGGGAACCCTCATGGACGCCTCCCTGTGGAGGTACTCCACACATCTCTGAGTGGGTGAAGACCGCTAGAGGGACTATATATCCCATCTGGCCTGGGACAGGGAGAATGATGGGCCACTTTATTTAGCTGGATAACGCAGCAGAAAATGGTGCGAGATGGAGTATCTTAACAAAGCAGAAAATAACTGTTTCACAGTTTAAAGTGTGTGCAGTTGTGAGACAGTGAGTCACAGGGTGGTGTCTGCTTTGGCTGTCTGTTATTTTTGTTGCTGGTTCAGAGCATTCGTCAATGTAAAATGAGCGCGGTGCCTGACCAATACGCTCACAGTTTGAAACTTACACTTAAATGTACCGTTCCTGTTGTCTTTCATATTAAACCAGATGGTTCAAATGTAAAATATCATACCAAGGGGAGTTTTTGTTATTATATGCTTTAGGATTTTGTTGAATATTGGTAGAAAACCCTCTCCCTGACTTCATTCCAATGCAGATGTCCTATGTTTTGTAAATGTATCAACCACCTGCTCCCATTGATTACTTGAGAGATCTGCATTCAAAGCATGCAGCGAGTTTCACGAAAGTGCAGCAAAATATGATCGCTGGAGCCAGTCAGCTGTAAGAGGCGAGCATTACAACAAGTATAAATGTGCCTCAAACCCATTTCAAAGGTTAATGGATTGGATGTTCACAAACACAGAAATACTAAGAGAACCCACAGTGCATTCATTTACATACATTGGAAGCATTTTGCTGCAGCTTTCACACAATGTGTCAGCGCAACAGTGAAATAAGCTGCATTCCCTGCATGCCTCGGCATGAATAAATAGACAGCCTTCACCACAAGCTCTCTCTGATCCTTCATCCGTTACGGATGTCATAACAGAAACACACCTGCTGCTCCAATCTGATGTATTCTTTAACCTTTGGCAGGAGTGAACCTGGTGACGATGTATCTTCGAGCAGGTTTTCACTGCCAAAACCGCCGCTGGGCTAAATAAGAACCAAATATAATGGCTCACAAAAATAGCATGACATAATTCACTATTGATTTACCCTGCTGGCTGGCTGATCTTCATTTCGTGACACTGGGAGTGCGGAGAACTCAGAGGCATTGGCATCGATCAGGTGGTGCTGCTACGGCAAAATTGAATTTTTGTAAATGTGGCAGCAGTCGTCTGTATTCTACACGCTGGCGTGGTGTTGTTTTATGAGTCAGATTTATTGATCCGCCGCTGTCTTTATCTCCAAAAATGTCAGACATTCCTGTCAGAACAGAGCAGCCGTTTGTACAACATGCTAATGTGATCTCACGCGCTGACACTGGATTACAGGTGTGATTATTTAGCAGAATTGTCTATCTCAGTAATATAGATTGCATTTGTTTATATGTACATACCGTGCCATATAATCCACAATCTCCCGAATAACTCATCTTGTGAGATTGGAATAGGTTTTTAATCATCATAAATATAAATCAGTGCTACTTCTCGTTTCTGGTCGGCAGCTCACTTTTCCCTGTGCGCAGTGACCTGGTCTCCTTCACTTGCTCTCAAAGTCCTTGAACCTGGTTTTGATGGTGACTTGAAGTAAAATGTTCACTCATCTATACACCAACATGAGCAAATAACAGAATATCTAACTTTATCTTAATCCAATTCTCACATAATCATCACAAAATCCCTCTTGTTCCTCACTCAGATTCAACTATATGGTAATTATCTTGCAATTGTCTTTCTTTCTTTCTGTTCTTTAGTATTTAACCTTGTGTTTTTAAGGAAAAACAAACAAATAAATAGGAATGATTCTCTAAAGTCTAAGTTCAGCCACCTGTTGGTTGAACCTCGCATGAATAAAACATATTTGCCTCTAAATGATGGATGGAGCCATTTGATTCAAAACAAATGATGTGTTTTCTCTCTGCAGATGTGGTTCCTGGAGCAGCGCCCCTGCCGCTGTCCCCTGTGCTCAGACTGGCACCACCCTTGGCCTCCCTGACGACCCTCACGACACCAACGCTGGCACCCATAGTCCCGAGCACCACGGCGGCCACAGCCCCAGAGACTACCTCAGCTGCTGGAGGGGACGAGAGGCCCAACTCGTCCTCAGACCCGGACCCGGAGCCTGAGACCGAACCCGAGGTGGAGACAGACGCGGAAACGGAGGAGGAGAAAGCTCGACGTCTCCTGTACTGCTCGCTGTGCAAAGTGGCGGTCAACTCTGCGTCGCAGCTGGAGGCTCACAACAGCGGTGAGAGACGTGTGCCGACATTTGAGTGTTTGTCTACTGTACTAATACTAGTGATGTGTAGTTCATGAGTAAGTAGGAAAGGATGAACTAATGAACTAATGTGAACTATTCCTCTCAGAGACTGAGTAAGTCGTTCATTTGGCCGCACATGCGCATTGCCAGTTTCGTTTTTCCCACGTGACAGCTACACAGGCTCAGGATTGGACATAGAACACTTCCGTCCAATCCTGAGTCAGTGAACGACTAGAAGACCAAGAGCAGTGAACTATTACTCTCTAAGGAACTACTCCTCTCTTAGAAGCAGTTCACCGCTCTCCGTTCACTTAACACGGGACAGCTACACGGGCTCAGGATTGGACAGAAATTAGTAGTACGAGCAGTTCTACGTCCATTGTTTACATGACAGCTGGCTGGGCGTACAGACAGAAACGTAAATGAGGAGCCTGGACTGCTACTAGATTTAGCATAGGAAACAAGCATGTTGTAGTTCACCATGGATATGTAGTTATATGGGGCGTGGCGTGGTTAGAGCTCTGCTGC
>JAVQJL010062964.1:0-41432 GCA_036024295.1 Nannoperca obscura | reverse complement strand
CACACACACACACACACACACACACACACACACACACACACACACACACACACACACACACACACACACACACACACACACACACACACACACACACACACACACACACACACAGCCTGGAAAAATGTCCCTGGGTGTGTCCTAATGTCCACCAGTGAAGCTGTATCTACTGATCATGTTTTGTTTTGTTTTTTTGGACTAACTGAGATATGATGTGACAAGCTAACACACTTTCACTAATATACAGCACAACTCACATGTTGTCTTATGGATGGGGTCATTAGCTCATTGTGGGTTCTGTAAAAATATTCTAGACACATTATTTTAGCCAAAACTGTCAGCCCAAAAAACACATGTGGCAGCACATTAAAATGAATAATTTCTCTTCTGGTGCTGTTCTACACATAAACTGTGGTTGGAGTACAGTGCAGATTAGGTACGAGAACCACATTAGATTACTGTGACACGTGAGTAATCACTGATGCCTTATTTGTTCTAGAAGCTCATCTTATACCAACTGAACAAACAATCCCCTGCATGCACATACAGTACACATAAAGATGCATGCATAGAGACTGCAGAGCTTTCATAGGAGGTGGCAGACGACCAAGAATGGAAGGCTTCATTTTATAGCTGCCTCTTCCTTGTCAGCTTTACTCCTGGCAGCAATAAAACACTCCATAATAAAAGGCACTATCCAAGAGAAGCAGCAGGACTGCAGCTATAGATAATCCACTCAGCTCACACAGCTCGCAAAGCGTTTGCATTTCTTGCCCCAGAATTCATTTTGTAGGTTTACTTCAGCATTCTTTGCTCTTAAGCATAATAGAAAGCAGAGAGCTATGGCTTAGCTGCCGGATCAACATGAACAAAGCAATATCATGACCTTAAATACAAGTGGGAGAGCAAGCTGGTTAATTAGCACCTACTACATTATCTAAACAAGACCTTTAGGGAGAAGACATAATTAAACCTCCAGATAAAAACTAATAAGGGAGAAAAGCTGCCAGGTAGTAAATGAATATTTGCATTTTTGTTTCGTGGAGACACTAGTTATTACAGTTAACATAATGATAACAAACTTAAATTCTTCGATATACTTATGTAGGAAAACTACAACAATAAATTATCATACAATTTTCTTGTCCCAAAATGTCTACACACTGTTACAGTTTTGTCCACCACCCTTTCTCTGTCAAGATATTTAACACACACATACAGAGCCTGGGAAAATGTCCCTGTGTTTGTCCCACTGTCCACGAAGTGAAGCTGTATCTACTGATCCTGGTGGTTTTGGACTAATTGAGATATGAGGTGACAAGCAAACACACTTCACTTTTAACTTCTTAAACTATTTTAACTCCCTCCGTTAAATGATGCGGGAGGCCTCTCAGGCTCTTCCTTTCCTCAGCTAGCCATGATTGTCACTCACTGCGCTTCTTTTCCTCTTGCAATGTACATCCCTGATTGGTTGGGATTCAACATGTCCACATGAAAAACTGCTTTTAATAAAGAATAATAAATCTCAGCACTCAATCCATCTTTTCACTGCAACTCTGCATCGAGATTTAGGGAATTGTTATTTAAAAAGTAGGTAACAGCGTCAATAAAACTGTACGTCACACTATTATGGTTAAACTTTGCAGTTAAGTCGTGGTTCACATGCGTGCCAAACTGTGTGTGTGTGTATGTGTGTGGGGGGGATCCGTACGGATCAACTGCGATCCGTTACACCACTACTGCAAACATTGTCCACGTGTTTCACAGAATACTCTCGCTGCCTCTAAATCATTCACCGCAATTTATGTCCATACTTGTAAATCCACGGTCAAGGTTACTTGGAAGCATAGCAGAAGTTGGCATGTGCCATTATAGCCATTACAATTCACACAGTATTTATGACACAGGATGTCCCATCTGGAGCTGCTTCCTGTCCCCCCCGAGGTCGGGCTGCCTGGAGCTCTAGTAGCACTTCTCTGGGACATCTGCTCGGCTCCTCTGGGTGTAATGCAATACAGTCGCAAAACACAGCAGAGGAGCTTCAGCTCAGACAAAACAGCTTGCCTCCAGATATGTTGACATCATGTATAAGCCTGATACTCATAGTTCATATATCATTTATCCTAAAGTTGGAATGATTAGTCAATTAATTGATAAATGATTCATTGATAGCTGATAGACAGAATAGTAATCAAACTATTTTGATTTAGTATTACGTAATATTGCAAAGTTTAAACTTCTCAATTGTGAGGATTTGCTTCTTTTCTTTATCTTTGATAGTAAACTGAATATAGTTTGGTTCTGTGCCGTTGATAGGGAAAAAACAAGCAATTTGATGGCATTGGCATCATTAGCATTTTTCACATTTTATAGATTACACTGTTAATTCATGAAGAAAGTAATCCACAGATTAATCGATAATGAAAATAATCATTAGTTTTAGATTTAATTTAATATATAAATTGTCAGACAAAGGTTCTGTTTACATTCAGTGTTTCTCAACAAAACTCTGTGTGTATCCTCGAGGGTTAACAATTACCGTGTTTCTTGGCGCGTTACCAGCACCTGCAGGTCAGTGGCATAGCATGAAGCCAATGGTAGGAGTGTGTATGTAGCGCCCATGTGCACGAGAAACAAAACGGGGATACACTCATAACAAATATACTACTCCATAGCGCTACTAGAGGTAAAAAAATGACAAAGCATAAAAAAACATTGCTGCAACTATGGGATGTTTGGCAACACTAATAATGTACCAAAAACTAACAAAACCAGCAAATATTCACATTTAAAAAGCTGGGAACAGACAATGTTTGTTATAAGAAATAAATTATGAATAAATGATTCCAATTATTGCAGATTAATTTTCTGATTATTCATATCAATAAATGAAGTAATCCCCACAGTATCACTGGAGTGATGCATCAAGGGACAGTGGATGTTTTTGTGCTATTGTGAAGGTGTACTAAAAATATCTGTACATTTCTCACCTTATGATAACCATCTTTTTTATCCTAATTCGGAGGCCTTGTTATCAGATGGCAAAGGTAGGTGTGGCCTGAGGGAGCAGACTTTAACAAGGCAGAAGCCCTGATTTAACACAGCGTGAAACTGCTGTTAGTCATAGATCGCCATGACAGCAGCTCTCATTATCACTACCTGGATATGCATGGCATGGTTGTCAGAGCGACGCAGGCACAGGGGACGGCCACACATGATCGCCACAAATCAGCCGAGAAATGGGATGTCTGATCACTCTTACTAAATCTGATAGCAGTACAGAAATTCAGCTCTGGCTGTTCGACTTTATGGATGTTACAAATGGAAATGCGAGTGCCTTATTAAGGTGCAAATCGAGAGGCAGATATTTTTAGTTTCTCAGTTTCTTTTTTAAACACGAAGAGTAAAAACGTGAGATGATGCCCTCATTTCAACATGACAACACTAAAAGCAGGAAGCATGTGATGGACAATGTTCTTAGTTTTGGCACCTTCCAGCCACTCAAATCAAACCAGCCTCTCATCTGTGTGTCCTTCTGTCAAGTGTTGCTGGGTTGCCAGTTCCTCTCTGCCACTCTGCTGAGGGCTCCAGGACTGCAGGTGCACAGCCTGTCTGCCCACTACAGGTGGGCCCAAGAGAGAGAGCTCACATCTCACCCTCCTCTTGGCTCATTAAAAGCTTCAGCTGTTCCCTTCCCTCCTCCCCTTCTCCCTCCTTCCCTCATACGGCTGCTCACACCACGCTGATCACACCAATCAAGCTTTGATTTACAGTATTTACACCATCCTCCTGTCCCTATTGTGGCTACAGGGAATCTGAGGAATGCCCCTCCCCTCCCTGCCCTCTGTGCAGCCAGCATCGTGCTAAATGTGAGCCAATCAGTGGTGGAGGGTGGAGTGCCAAGCCACAGAGCACTTCTTCCCGTTGGCAGCCTTCCCTGTGGTGGCTCTGATCACAGCGCAGTGTTAACAACACGTGACCTGGCCCCGCAGCCCACAGTAATTGAGGTTACATCCCAGGCAATACCTTGATGAATAATTAAAAGGCCAGAAACAGAACTCAGAGTGACTTAGCCAGCACCCTGGGGTCTAATAACGTGCTTGGACTGTATTAGGTAATCTATCCACTGGTGCCAGTTAGTGTCGCACACACACACACACATGCATAAGCACACAATTGGGCCCCAGATAACGGCGACACAACAGTATCAGTCATTGTCAGGGCAGAGTGCTGGTTATGGCTCTGCAGGAACATGAGGAATTATTTCAGGGTGAACAGTGGACACTTCTTGCCAGCAAAATTGGAAATGCAGCAAAAACGCTGTCTGGTATCATGTGATGTGCACGGACGTGATGTGTGTAATTATGAGATGCTTTAAATCAGATTACAGACAAATAAATCCTTAACTACGGGACAATATTTTCCCTCACGAAAATAAAGACACTTGAAATGTGCGTGTGTATACTGTGTGACTGTCAGTGTTGTTTATGTGCATCGGTTTTTGCATGTGTAACAGGAACTAGTGTGTGACCTTGACCACACTGAAACCCGAGTGTGGAAACACTAGCCCCATTTATAAGTTGCCATTAGGCCTGCAAAGGTGATAAAGATGTACCTCCATACCAGTACCAGCCGTTAAAGTCACTAGCGTCATTCACAGGGTAACAGAGGTCATTCACACTATGCTAAAATATGACTTGTTTTATGGACTGCAACCCTGAGTATAAGATTAGAAACTGCACATCTAACTGAATCATTTCTAGAGACAAACAGTCAAAAAAATAACTGGTAGGAGTAAATAAAATAGGTGTGATCATAAGTAACGGGTGTATACAAATAAATAGAGAAGGAACAAAGGACATGAAATTGCAATATCAGAGAACAACTGAAGTTACAGAGCCACTGAAGTAATTGTGAGCCAAAAGATGACAAATTCTGCGGTCAGCACGTACTCTCAGGATTAAGTACAAAATAATCGCAGGATAAATGGCATCAGGCGGCAAAAAAAGTGGGCTGAAGTACACAAGGGCATACTCATTTAAAACCTAAATGACATATTTGTATAGGGACTACTGTGTTTATACACTGAACCAAACTGCTGTTTACATGTTCTGTGGGTGCAGTATGTTAGAGGGAACAGTGTGGCCCTTTCCTCTGACAAGCCCCTGTGTGTCACAGCTTCAGCAGTGAGCAGAGGGGAGCTGCCAGTGCAGAATAATTAAGACCTCTGTGGAAGTGACAGGGTCACTAGGAGGTATGCAGCATAGCAAAGCTCCTCTTCTCAGCTGCTTCCTCTGTGAGCTGTCACGGCTGCTGCGTATTTATAGCAGCATGGCGCAGCACTCTCCTCTCCTCTCCCCTCTACCTCCCAGACAGATGTCACCTTCAAGCCACCATCTCTGGGGCTAAACACAATGCTTTCAGCGGCCTAACAAGCTGCACACACAGGCAATCAGCAGAACAACAGGAGTCTGAGGACAACATCAACGTCGCCTCATTCACGCTGACTTTACTAGGCGGGCATGCAGCAATCCGCCTTTCCCATTGGACTGGGCTTCTTTACATAACAGCATAAGCCAGAGCTAGTCAGTTACAGTTAGTCTGCAGCATGAGGGCCCGAGGTTGGTGACACAATAACACACTCAGTCAGGAAGGAAAGTTACAACGTCTGCCACTCTGGTACAATACTTCAGCCAACACACAGCCCCAAAAACGTATTCTTAATAATTAAATTCCATGCTGATGCTTTTGGGTACAAGTATGAGACTTTTAATTTGATTCCATCAATAAATAAAATATTTCAGCGCTTTCTAATCTTTATGCATTGTAAACAAGGAAAACATGTCCTCACGGCAAACAATAGAAAGATTTCCAAACTCATTTAAATTTCAACAAAAAACAGAATAAACATGGGGAAACAGTGGAATATCTTTTGTGTGTGTGTGTGTGTGTGTGTGTGTGCGCGTGTGCGTGCAATGTAGCTGACTTTATGTCTGTGCCTCAAATAAGAGACGGATGGGGGCCTCAGTAATGTAAGCCTGGCTGACTGAATGTGTTGACATAGCTTTAATTCAGCTTGATACCAGACACCAGTAGTCTGTCTGAGCCTCTGAGCACAGGGGGTGTTAACCTCTCAGAGATTCTCAAAATACACAAACACCAAGCACGACTGGTCATGAGGGATTAAAATAACTTTTGAGTGCCTTGCTCATATACTGTCCTTTCCACAGTTGCCTTGGGTTAGCAATATAACTTATTCAAACATAGCAAAGCACCAGTTTAATGACGAGTAAACCCTTTGGCTTAATGATCTATTAGACATGTTTCTGTAGATGTGATTCGAATAACATTTAGCCCGGTACAATAGCTCCCTTTCTGTGTATTAAAGACGCAATAAAGTTCAATTACAGCATACAAACACATAAACATCTTGTACTGGTAACAGATGCAATTTATGATCGTGGCTATGATTTGATCCTTTAACCTTAAACAGATTGCTAATGTGTCAGACTATCTGCCCAGTAGTGTGTTCTCAAGGCTAGGGTAACAGCCCGAGCATCTGGATGAAGTGCCGGTTACTCAATATGAGCATGTCTTGCAGGTCATAAGCCTGTCACTGCCAAAGTGGGTTTCTTTTACTGCCACAGTGGCGATAATCAGCTGATGCTGGCTGTCAGTCGACGTGGCTATGGAACAGACAGGGGACAGACTCAGAGGACACACGATCGCCCTGCTGACAAGTATCCCTAACCCCAGCTGCTCCGGCGGCTCCTCTGTCATGTGGGAGGAGCAGCGGGGGAGACGGGCTGAGGGGGAGGTGGCAACAGGGCCCCGCTGAGAAGGGGAGGGGAGAGTCTTATGAGAGCACAAATTTCAGCACCCCTACGTTGCTGTGCACTCCACCCCTCTCAGCATGCAATTCCCCTTTCCCTCCCCCCCCCCACAGAGCTTCACTAAAGCCCCAAGAAAAGCAGGGCACCGGCTGGACAACGGGCCCCAGTAACCACAGGCCCCAGGATAAGCCAACAATCAGGTGTTACATTGTTTAAGAGCGTTAGCCCAGATTAGACTGCTATTGTGAAATGTCACATTATCCTTCCATATGCGTGTCCTCCCTTTCATACATAAATATATATAGTGGTGGCAAATAACTAAAGTACATTTATGCAAGTACTGTAGTTTGAAAACTATAAGCTTTTATAAACTAGGAAAACCTTATTGAGATTATTAAAATATTTTTGTGAACTTTTACTTGAGTAAAATATGAATATACATTTATAATGGGTAGAAACGAGCGTCCCTCACGTCTCCCGAACTGTGCACTCAGGTGGCAGATTTCATTTGGATTCAGCAAAATGAGAATGTGTTGGATAATGTTCCCAGCTGTAAATAACCCTGCTGCATCTACGATTTAAATATAGAATTTGGTCCTGCTGCTTGGAAAGCTATGCATTGCCTTGAAAAGTTCAGCCCCATTAATTAGTGTAAACTTAACTGTGGCCCCTTATAGACGTGGTGTACTCGATGTGCGCTGGCCTCCACGCGGACATGCTCAAATGATCCTACATCAACACACATGCGGCAGGGTTCATCTGGAGACCCACAGTGCATGACGGGCTGGGGCTGTGAGAGCATGCTATCCCCGGGGGGAGTTGACCCCTTTGGTTTTGACTGGCAGGTAAATGGCTCAACCAGAATCTTCTTTCCAAGGAATGTGCTCGTGTCTGTAAGAGCAAAGAGCAGCTGGCAGGAGTAAAGACAGAAGATCAAGTCAGCTTTAAGTGTTAGAATAAGATCCTCACAGCTCTGCCCGCCATTTAACAGCACACCAGACTGTCTCACTTTAGACGCTCATTAGCAAACCAAGGACTTGTTATTGCAGTGTAGAGGGAATGCCTGCTCATGACATTCTTTATTTCCTACAACCTACTGCTGTGATTACATTGAGAGAGCCGCTGCTTAAAAGAGCCTCTCATTGACACACAATGTGTCAAAAAATAAGTAATTGCAATCTTGATTTCTCAACTCTTAACATCAGCCATCATTCACATAGTGAGGGACTGAAATGTTATTCTGATGGCTCCTTGTGCAGATTCAATGCCAACGTTCTGCTGAGCCGCAGAAAGAAACACACACACACACACACTCACACATTCCTCCAGTCCCCCAGTCCCCGCCAATTGCAAGTGTTGAGGTGTTGAGTGTTGATGTATGCATATCCTCTCACACACAGCAGTTAAATTACCAGTGAAGAGGCCAGAAGAGCCCTGCTCTCCGGCTCTCGCTGCCTCACTTCCCCATCAGAATGAATTAACACGCACGTCACCTGTGATTTAAAAAAAGAAATCCTTTCAGTGAGGTTTGGCCTCGTTTCTTCATAATGAATTTAAAAGAGCACTCCTTATATTAACACCTCGCCATTACACAACAGCGCCATTCCCATCTTACCAAGAAGGTAACTTAAGTGCTTCATGTGGTCTGTGACCTTGATCTGTCTGTTTATGGACAGACAGCAATGACACTGCTCACTAAGTCAAAATATCACATTACTAATGACGACAGAAGAGAATCTGTCTGAGCGACAAATACGTAAATGAATTGCGTGAAAAAGGTCCTGAAACCCAGGTTGCAGCCTCTTGGTCAGATGGCTGTTGGCTGCAGTGCCAGACTACCCCGTGAATAAATCCTTTTATCCTCAAATCTCCAAACTTTCCTTTAACCCTAATCTATCACCTCAGTTATCCTGCATGATTAATCAGAGGCCTTAAATAACCAAGGCAGGCTTGATTAATCGAAAGGGGTGAGGTGTTGAGATCTGGCCCTACAGTGAATGTGCAGAGCCAGCACACGCCTCGTACTTCTGTGGCCACTGCCATCTGTCTCCCAGTGGGACTTGTTCCTCCACAGCACCCCTCGCGACTATGCAGCTACATTGCTAACACATTTCTGACACATATAACACAGAGATCCTTCTGCTACAAGAAGTCCTGCATCCTAGAGACTTAGCAGACTGTTTGGAGCAGCAGTTTGAAAACTTAATTAACTACATAGTGCTTCTTTGGCAGTTAATTTTCTTTGACCATCACAATGTTTGCGCAGCACTGCAATGGGTTACAAATGTATTTCTTACTTCATAATGAGTTGTAACCAATAAGTCAAAAGCATATGTAAGTGTATGTGATATGTAACGTTACCTGAGTGAGCACAGCTTCGCTTTAACTGTCCAAGTAGAGCTGAGACAGTGGCAGAAAGGTCTACTAATGGTTCCTCTTGGGTAGCAGCCCCGGTGGCAGACAGACAGGGCAGACAGGTGGCACACATTTGGCTGTGGTAAATCTCTGCTCCGCTGGCAGAGAGCACGCTTCTCTCCAAGCTGCTGTAAATGTGAGCTAATACGGTACGCCTTTCACTCTGAAGGTGAGACGAGAAATCACTCCCTGGAGTAGCTGAGAGGGGTTTGTTCAAAAGAGGAGTCACGTCTGTGGTGTGTGTGTGTGTGTGTGTGTGAGAGAGTATAGGGGTATGTGGCTAAGTAGCTAACCCCTGTTGTTTATCCCAGCAGTCACAGCTCTTGACTTACACATAAAGTATCACAGTACCTGTATCGTAGGTATCTGTGGTGTTTCTATAGGTACATGCATGCTGTGAGTCTGTGGTTCACAACCTTTTTTGCATGTGCCCCATTATTATGAAGTTATATCTACTCGCAACTCCGTGTCACAGGTTTTGTGTCTATCAGGTGTAAGCAGTTCAGGCAAAGACTGATTTTCCCTTCTCCTATTGTTTGATTTGAATATGTTTAGATTGCCTGAAGAATTATACAATACAAAAGAAATAGAACTAGATCAGGAATTATCTTGTGACATCTTCAATTCATCTTACAACCACTGGTGGAGGTTGCAACCCTGAGGCTTTCACCCACTGCTGTAGATTACATGTACCCTTTCTTGCATATCTTTTGGCCTACATAAGTACATACATACATACATACATACATACATAAGCTGTGTAAATCAGGGGCTGCATCTTTTGAAGGCTGCATTTGAAGACCAAATGTGCCACAGTGGCACAACAAGGCTGTCCCATTTTGAAGGCTACTTCAAAAGTGGGCGAGAAATGTGGCCTTCTTTTCCCGAATTTGAAGGATCCAACGGCTGTATCCTACATGGCCAAACCTGTCACAAGATTCATTGCACGCCACAGTGGCAGAGCAGGGTTACACTTTTAAATGTAAATATTTGTATCGAATAGCTAAAAATGCAAATGTAAAAAAAACTCAAATGCAGCTGCCAAGGTAGCTAGGCGACAGGAACAGTGCTTCATGATGCTGGTGACGCCAAAAGGAAATCATCCGTAGACTCCGTAGTCTCATTTAACAACACTTGTGACTGATGATTGAACTGCTAATAGTGTTTGTTGCTAAAGAAGTTAATAGTTCCCAGTTAATGAAAGTTAAAAATGCTTGACTCAGTAGCATGCAGTTTTCTCTGTATACTGTATGTGGTCAAGGACTTTAAGAGACTTGGATCCTGGAACAAACATTTAACTCTCACATTAACCAAGAAAACAAATCAGATTTATTTATTTAACCATGGGAAGTGCTTAAATTGATTTACCAACTTGGGGAAGATCAATTTGCCAATATAAGGTAATTTGTACACAATATCCCTAAGCCTGGTGGTGTCAGGACCGTTTGATCTATGATCATAAACCCCTAATACTGAGGTGACTGTCACTATAAAATTTATGATCACCTTTTTCTTCTAAGTCTCTGCCCTGTAATTTGTTTTCCACATTTTCAGGTCACGTGAGCCATAAAATAGGAAATATGGACATCTAATTACTGCACTCACACTGTTTTGGCTTTAATAATATCTTCCAAATCTTGTATCTATAACTAATGGACAGCAAGGGGCAAAGGCCTATGATGCTGATGTACTTGCAAAAGCCACAAAACAACATCCTAATTTAATTAATATCACAGAGAAAACAACTAAGAATAGTCGATTAAGTCTCTAATGAAAAGTATGTAATAATTATGGCTTGTTTCACACTAGACTTAAACCTCCCAGTGTTGTTGTAGTGTTACATTGTCCACCCATCTGATAATGACAACACATACCGGCCTAATGATATCACAAACACTGCAGTTTAATGTGGCTATTAATACGAGAAGAGCTTTCAGCTTGTCTTATTAATTACACACTGATGAAATCTGACAGAGACACTCCTGGGCTGGACAGCAGCACATTATTACCACTGCCTTTCACATTTCAAGATAGGCGACACAAGCTAATATAATGTAGTGAGACGACTTCTCTCTCTTTCTCTCTCTTTCTCAACAGTTGCCATTTTGTCTTTTCTGCATGACTAGCCATGTAAGGTAGGCTGACGCAGAGGTATTTTTTTTGTCTTCCTTGCAGGCTTGGACAAGGTCAATTAAATTTTCCGTCTAATCTTTGGTCCATGCCAACTGCAGTCATGAGATGAGCTTGAGTAGGTACATAACTTGAGACTCATACCACAGATTGAGTTATAAGAAGTCACACAGAAGCGATTAAGACACTATTTTCATTCACATCCTTGCGTCTGATCCCTGATCTGCAATTTTAACTATGATACAAACACGACAAGATCTTCACTTCCCTCTTGTGATTGCAACAAAATGTCTATCTCAGGAAATTTTTATACAATTATGTTATACTCCTCCTTGCACAGATATAACAACATCTAAATATTCCCACTGCTATTATGTTATCGTTACATTGATAAAGAGTGCTGCAGCTTAACATCGTTTAACTGGTCAGTGTCTTATTTTCCATTGCAGGGGGAGGGGAGGAAGTGAGAGGAACAGTCTGTTAATTGGACATCGAGTGAGGCTAACAATAAGCTATGCATGGTGAGATTTGCCTTGGAGAGTTGGGGTAAGGATTTGGAAGAAGAGGAGTTATAATTGGCCGTAAGATGAGGAGCTCAAGCCAGCTGTACACATTCAAGCTGTGACATTGGACTCTTATTCCCCTCTTCTCTGTGAAAATGAGCTCAAGATTCAGAGCCTCAGGAGACATAATACATGTCACAGCCTACAATAATGGTTAATTTGAAATCATGTAGCACCCCTCTCTCTTGCCGTCTCCCTCGTCTCCCTTTTTCTATTTCACTTCCTCTCTCTCCCTCGCTTTCTCGCTCTCTCCCTGAAATAACCCATTCATCCTAAAAATGGTTTTCATCGTTTTTTGCCTCCACCCCCAGCCCACCCCCGTACGCCATTAGTCCCATCCCTCCATGCTCTAACGACCAAATGCATTTCCTAGATTTTCTCTATAGCAACCCTTATTATCCTGGAGCTAATGTTTTAAATTCAATTGCAACAATCCATATCCAGGCCAATTTACTGTCTCCTTTTTAAAGGCGGCCCGCCCAACACAAGCTTTAGAGAGCGCGTCTGTGGAGGGAAGATAAAAGCGGCTGGTTCAACATATATACGAGCATCCTATCCCAAAACACTGCATTTGTTGTTAATATATTCACACACAGAATGCCTTGACAATACACAACCACCGCCTCCACATTTATAAAACACTAAAGCAAATGGGCTCAAAACATGCATGCACATCCTGAAGCTTATACATTCATAAATGTGCTCACACACCCACACACACTCACATGACCTGCATTGCTCTCTTTCCAGCTGTAGGCAAACTGCAGCAGTGGCTATTAATGTTTCACAACATAGTGTATCTGTGTCTCTGTCTCCGTTTTTTTTTTTTTCAAGGGCATACTGCCAGAGGGAAAGCGTGGGAGGGGTTTGGTGGAGGGTTGGGTGTTCAGACACAGACAATATTTCCCTCATCTCTCGTGCCTCGATGCCTCACTGCTCGCCAGACTCAATCACATGTGCGGTGTGCTTTCATGAATTAATAACAGGCACTTTGGAGGCCTGGCAGGAACATGGTGACCACACGTTGATGGAAGTTTAATGAGCAGCACGGGGACCGTGCCGCCATGGCATTGGCGGGTCTCTCAGCGCACTAGGCCATGTCACCGGCCCTCCCCACAGAGCCCCAGTGTTTGGGCTCTCATTACCTAGATAAATATATCTGCCCTCTGGATCAGCCCACAGGCACTGCTTCCTCCTCCTCCCCCCCCAAGAGATGCTATCACAGTCCTGATTACACTGCCCTGCCCTTGGGACAATGGCTGGGCTGGAATCACAAGAACACAAACATCAGTCTCAATTCACTCCTCCTGCTAAATATCAGGCCTTAGCACAGCAGCATCTCGGTCACAGAATGATGGGTTCAGCATTGTCCAGGCTTAGAGATCACTGAGAGCTGTGACTGGAGTAAGGTTCAACTGTGTTTCCAATAGGCAATTATCTCAATCGGATCACATTTGGATTCAGGCAGTAGCACAGGGTAATTACTGAGGTCAGTAGCTAAGAGTGTACCCCCTCCCTCCTCCTCTTTCCCAATGTCTATCTCCCTCCTCCTTCCCTGCTATATAAGCTCTCTGGGGACTGCCCACTGATGAGTCTCTGAGATGCAACGCGCTCATTGATTTAAGACCCGCCACAGGCATTGATTTGAAATGGCTGAGGTACCAGAGGCAGAGCACCCTGCTTGTCTTAATGACCAGATCAAATGCATCACACCTCCTCAACTGGCTACTACGATCACACAACTAATTCCCTTTTAGATTGTTCTTTGCTCCCTCTTTACTTTAATCCATAGGAAGTAATGTGACCATTGATATTCACAATGAATGAAAATGAAATGTTGGTGAGATTTCTACAAGAAAACAGCTCAAAACAGTGGTGGAATGTAACTAAGCTCATTTGCTCTTAATTATTTCCATTGTATGCCACTATACTTGTATACCATTACATTTCAGAGAGAAAGAGTGTTTCTTAGTGTCCACTGTTATGCCTTTAAATTTAATTATTTTGTCTAACCAACAATCCAAACCTAAAGATATTCAATTTGATGTCATATATGACATGGAAAACTGCAAAACCTCACATTTAAGAAGCTGTAACCACAGAATATTTGAAATTTTCCCTTGAAACAATTGAGTGATTATAAAAATAGTCAACTTCTCAGGTAATACACTCATCGTTTCAGCTCTATTGCACATCACAATTTATTTGAGCCATAGATTTTGCATACAAAACACGTTTAAATGATAGAATGATGCATTACTATCGATTAATCTACCAAATCCTGAAATAAGTAGTTAAAATAAGCTCCACCTCAATCAGCTATATTATTACTTCTGATTTAGCATTGCACTCCTATAACATTGTCAGAATTGATGCAGCAGAACCAGAGAATGCATTTATTCCATGCATTCTTCCTCCAAAATCCATAATACAACTTGACCACTGACAGTCCGGTCAGAGATATGGGTTTGTTATGCTAGTAGCGGCTAATGTCATTAGCCTCAAGCAGACATGAGGAGCAGGTTACAGAGGTAAGCTCACTTCTTTATGACCAAACCCCAGATTTTCATTTCATTCTCAAACTTTAAGTCTTCAGCAACCAATGCTCACTTGAGGCAATCTATGCTTTTATTTATTTTGTGCAGCTTCCTCTGGAACCACAAAATCCTTTATACAACTCTTTCTTTGATGTGTAAAATCCATTAAAGCTCCGCTTTAAAGTGATGTTTTTACAAACCAATAACATATATAGTAAGTACACTGACAGGAGCCATTTTTAATCATACTTTTAACATTTAAAGTACATTATGATGACAATACTGACTTTTACTTGTACTGGGGGAGTATTTTTGAACTGTTGTTTTGTTATTTTTACTTATGTAAAGCATCTGAATACATCTTCCACTACTGCTCAAAACAGTTCAGACACAATGCACATTAATATACTATAATAGTCTGTTGCAGCAATTTGTATTCAATGAGTAACTGATGGCTTTGGAGGCAGATGTAATATGCACTTGTAATGAAATGGAAGGGGCTCCTTGAATTCCCTGGCGTGGAGGGGTCTCTTCGTTTTCTTGCCTCTTGCACCTCTTGCTCTCATGTTTATATAACAGTATAGTCTCAATCATTCTCTCCAGCTGGTTGAAGGTTACCAGGGGCAAGAGGGGTAACAAATGGGCTCTGCGAACCATCTGAGAGCTAGCAGGCTGAAGGCTGGATAATGGCCTGTCATAATGGACAATATAGGCAGAACCCTCCTGAGACCAGGAAACCAAAGAACAAGTAGGCTGAATTATTCATGGTTACCATGGCGGCCCGCACAGCTGCATTACATTAGGCTCTTCATTAGCCGTGCCGTATTCTACAAAAAGCTTGAAACTAAAATATGACCAATATTTCCCATTGAGGGAAGACATTATCATAAGCTCTCAAGGGGGTTTATTCCTGCTTAAATGTGCCTGAGTGCTGACCTTCCTCACCACAGTAATAATGTGGTGGGGATTAAAATGTGATTCCATCCACGACAAGAGCTTCTCATGCTTATTCTAATGATGGCTGCACTATGACAGCTTGGGCTCGCCTGACACTGCAGTCATTTCCCACTAATAAGACACTTAACACAGGGCCTCTCGCTCCTCTCCTCTCTCTGAATACTGCAATGAGCTAGACACAAGTAGGAAGGAAAATTGCACTCAGGGTTATATTTGCTTTTCCCCTACATGTACAAATCCATCTGTCACTCGGATTACATCTGGAAGATAGTATAGAGAGTGGTATAACACTTTCTATATTACAAAAGGTTGTATGCTTTCTGTATGCACACACAGAGGGAATGTTCAATCCTACGCAGGAATTTATGCCAACATTTAGTTTATATGTCTAGAAATTTCAGCCTAATTCCTGAACTCTGCTTGGTTGTTAAATTAAAATCTGAAAACTCATTGCTGCCCTAACTTGCATGAATTTTGCTGCCAACCTTCAAGGCTGAGAGTAACAGTGTAAGTGACAGGTGGACAGCTCTTATAGCTAGCTAACGGAGCAGCAAATGTACCTCATTCAAATATTAAATGTTTTGATTTTCATTCAGATACACCACCACTGCCTCAGTGCACAACACTCCTCCACAAAAAAAACAAATTGAAAAGTGTATGTAATTTATAAAAAAAATCAAATCAAGTTTGTGTGCAAAGTCTATCAATCTCCTCCTGATTGACTACTTTTCTACAGATTGATCAAAGCCAAATTGAAAGCTATGCACTAAGAAACAAGACTAAAAGCCTTCAGCTTTGCTAGCGCTATGAGGCAGTGCTGATTTGAGGTAACAGTTAACATGCACATAATGAGAATTTAACATTGTGATGTTTATTGTTGTATGCATGTTGTTTACACTTACTAATTAGCACTAAACACAAAGTACAGCAGAGGCTAATGCCATTCGATTTGCAGGTATTTGGTCATAAAAAAATGTAATCCTGTTGTTGAGACATTTCACTCAAAGCAACAAATGTCAACCTCATAGCGGGGCTAGAGGAAAAAGTCAGGGGATCACCAAAGTCATTAAGATTGCTCCTCTGGGCAAAATGAATGCCGGTACAAAATGCCATGGCAATCCATCTAGTTTTTGAGATTTTATTATATCAGAGCCAAAGTGGTGAACCAACCGACCAAATGACTCAGAGGACGTTCCCACCCCTAGAGCAATACTGCCAGCATGGCTAAAAATGCCTTACAGTTGAATTTCTGCTGGAAAAATATGCCATGCTTTAAGAATCATTTTAAAAAACAGCCATAGTAAAACAGAGCTGAAAAAATTGATTGACTTGATAACATATGTCATGAATCCTCCTTCTGAAGTTCACACTGCTGTATTGATTAAGTAAACTTGTAACAAATTCTCATTTAAGTGAAATTGTGTGAGCAGCCTGCACCTCCCAGCTGTTGAAACAAGGGAGAGATGAAAGCTGTAGCATGTCAGTGGTGCTGCCATTTCAGTCATTGACCATTGCACACACAGTCCATCATTTATTTATAGGGAGCAGTCTGTCAGAACAGGAGGGCTCATGTTGGCCACTGTACCTCCAAACTCGCAGCTCAGGACTAGTGAATAGCCGGTTTAAAGGTCATAATACCTCGACAGCCGACGTGACCCGTCAGATGGCTCTCAATTGCCAGAAGCTTCTCGTTTTACATCCGGGGGGGAAAAAATGTTTTAATTTAAGCAGCTGGTGAAATATTTGACAGCAAGATTAGGGAAATCAGTCGCCTCACGTTCAACTTAATTCCATAAATGGGACCCAGAAACATGTTGACACACACGTACTTGTCAATTCAGCCTAACACAGATGCCACACACACACACACGCTACACATGCAGCCAGTTATGCATGCATGACCTTTTTCATACATAAACAAATGCGCAAACACTGACATGGAAATCCATCCGCCCATTCAATCACACACATTAAAGTGAATACACACACACACACACACACACACACACACACACACACACACACAGAGTGTTAAGGATCCATTTTCAGGGGAAGCAAAATGATTAGCACTGCTGAAACATGAGCGGTTATTAAAAAGTCAATACATTGTCATTATAAGTGAAGATTGTTCCCTCAGAGTGAAGATATTGATCCATTCATGTGCTTACTGGTCATCGACCCGGCCAGTAATTTGCTCCAAAACAGATTTGAGATATGAGGTTTCTATTCCATGATGGCCTGTATCTCTGTTACACCAGACCTGAGGCTTCCACACTGAAAACGGTTTTCAGTGATTCAAGACCATTTAAATATGTCCACGGTCATGATCCCACATCTCATCATGTAGCAATGGGAGTACACATTTTTATTCTGTGTAATTATTCACTAGTAATTGAGACAATAATCTCACCACAAGGTCCATCACGTGATCCTCATCAGCAAATAGTATTTGCCCAGTTGTCGTGAAATTGGAGATGTCACAGTGTACATTTACAATTTCCAAATTTCCTACTACAATCCCACGACAACCGGGATAAACTTGATCTGCTGATGAAAATCATGTGATTGAAAACTTCTGAAAAAATACTGATAGCTTTGTCAGCTGGTGTTTCCAAGGTCAAGAGCAAACTCAAGCGTCCTTCTCCTCCATAGGTACTTCCAAAGTAGTAAAGCAATAGTTTTAACATTCTGGGAAATGTGCTAAATAAGAAGCTAGCCAGTAGGTTATTAGCGTAGCTTAGCATAGAGACTGGCATAGAGTGGGAAACAGCTAACCTGGTTCCCGCCAAAGCTTACCAATTAACAGTTTATATGTTGATTGTTTAATCCATACATAATTCGGTTATGTGTTATGTGTTATGTGCTACATATAAAAACCTAACAGTTACTTCAGTGGTATTAAATAATGTTGTTAATAAACCTGTGCTTCTCCAGCTAAAAAAATGTTGCCATGGAAAAGCTCTACTGCAGAAGATGGTATTTTCAAATTAAAAGTCTCTCACCCAGTTGAGTTTCCACTTATGCTTCTATGAATTTATACACATTTTTTATGTTTTACAATATTTGCAAAAAAGAAAACTATCAATCCATGCACATGTACAGGTGGGCATATGTAATACCTACCCATATGTTTTCTTATACTTACTTGTGAATTTAGTTAACCATTATGTTTTATACTAAGATGATGGTCACTTTTAGTAAAGACTACAGTAGTGAAATAGCTTGTTACTATCTACACATCTGCCACAGTGAAAGCTGATCAGAAAAGTTAAGTGTACTGTTTCAGGTAACAAGGCTTTTGTTCAACAATTATGTCTTTCAAAACTCAAAAAAAGAGCAAAGAGCTCCCAAGTCGTTTGATCAAATGAAGCCCTTTGCAAATCAAAGCAAACCGATTATCTGTGGACTTCCACCTCCAGTGCTTTCACTCAGACTCTGTGACAGGCCTGTTTGTCTTAGAAACAATGCATTATTTAATTGGATATTATTCAGAGGTAATTCAAATGCAGACCTAGTCATGAGAGAGACCTTGAAGATTTATGTTTGCTTAATCCTTTGAATTTGTGTATGCTGTGTGATTCAGCAACGCACTGGAGCAAAACACAATCATTTGAAAAGAAAAAAAATGCCCTCTTTAATATTCATAATCCATTTTGAACTGTAAACTCCATCTGTAGTTTAAAGTGATGACTCGCTCAAAGCATAATCTTAATCCTTTTTTATGCAGCTTAGTTCTGAAACCAAAGGGAACTGGGGGAAATTGAAAGCTGCCATCAATGCAATAAACCAGAATCAAATACAAGCAGAAGGGCACAGTCTAATTCTCATACAAGGGCACTAATGCTGTTCATCTGCGTCCCTCACTGCAAAGCAATGTACTGTTACAAAAGCTGAGGAACAAAATCCAGGATCTCTGCATTAGAAGTCCACCAGACAGTAAACATTAAATGTTTCTAGCAGTAGGTGATTATATTTTCACTTTCCCTTAGTTTGGGTTGAGTTCTTCAATGAAATCCTCTACAGGGGATGTAATTAGCACCTGCCACCTGGCAAACACAAGGTAAATGTTGGCTTTGGCATTTCAGGTCACCTGCCACCATGGCAGATTTCATTTATTAATAAATATAATTATTTTAAGACAATTGTTAAGTTAAAAATAAATAGGGATTAAAGTTACATGGTGAAATATTCCATATTTGTATTGTTAGGTACCACTGACTTAGTGTTCATACATTCAAAAGGGTTCTACAGTGCTACAGTGGCAGGTGATTAAAAAAATTTAAAAATACATTTTGATTTCAGACCTTGCGCTTCATACCAGTGAAATTCGTGGCTTCGTTCCACACTGCGTCTTTGTGTGTTAAACTTGGAGCACTGTGCCGTAAAGTTTGGCCCAAATGAGACATTGCATCATTCAGTTTGTTAACATTCACTATAATACAGTAATCCAATTATTACGACTACGGTCAGCATCTTAATCAGGTTATCTTACTCACATTAAGTTATTGTGAGAGTAACCATGATCTGATTAAGATAGCTGTGTTACTTAACGGAGTTCAGTGTGGGCGAGTTGAAAGGACGTTGCATGTTAATGAGTTCTGTAAAATAATTTAAAAGAAGAAAAACAACACAGGTGAGTAGTATTTAGTTCTTCTCCAACATCACAACACCCTGAACTTATTTTTGTGCGACTATGAACTGACTTTAAAAATGTAGTGGCTCATCTTTTACAAAACAACATAAACCATTATGGTTCCTATAACCTCATCTCAGTGTAACTAATTTAGAGACATGGAGACATTAAGTAGGTCTAAACATTTTGTTGTCCTTATTTGTGTCTGTTTTCACTTAGCTTTGTGCGATGATGAATGGAGCACTGGGAGTTATGGATGAGTTAATTAGCAGTGAGAGCTCATCTCATTAGACAGTGAATGGCATCAGTGCTGAGTCTAACATGCTGTCAGAGCTCTGATGACACATTCCTCCACAGACCTGCTTCAGCAGCGCTCCATGTTTGTTGGTCTGTTTTTAGACGCTGACCACCTCGTCGCTGAGACACAACATTACATCCCTGTCACACACAGAATACTACCCTATTCTACAGCTGAACATACAAAATGACTTGATGTGTAAATGTGTGACAATGAATATTAATCTATCCCTAAAGGAAATGTTTTATCAACTTACTTCAACACTGATTTTGCTGAATGAATTAGCAGGATTATAGCTATTGTTTCTCTTCCTTTATTGCAAAAACATCCCAAAGACTTTCAGGAAATAATCATAATTCATGAATAACATATTGAGCAGGAACAGAAAATATCCCAAAATGTACCGACATTTAGAGATGCAGAGGGACATACAGTTTCAAAGCCTTATTGGCTAAATACAAAATATAGCAGAACTATTACCTATGCATCATTATATCAATGGCCAGTTAGTACCACCATATTTAATAGGCCATGGTGTCTTAATGTCAACAGGCATCTTATCTTCTCTATACTATACGTGTTGCTCTATATTGAAAAATATTTCACAAAATGAGCGTTAGGTGAACAAGGTAAAGGTTGTTTATAGAGGAAAATGTTTGATTACGTAAACCATATCTTCTGTCTAAAACAAATTAAACACCTGAGAGAATAATTCCAGCTAAGTCAAACTTAATTAGAGGTGCACAATTTTTAAAGGGCATGTCTCAGTAGCAAGACATAAACAGACATCCCTGGCACAACGTCATACCTACGCGAGGACAAAATAGTCAAAAGGAAAGCATGCCTGAAATCTTCTGAGCACAGTCAATAGCTAAAGTCTGAGTATGAATGTGTACATCCCACTCCACGTTCCATAAGTCCAAATGAACAGTCTAAGTGAACAAATAGGTTTGCATTGCTTTGAATAAAACTATAAAATTAAGCATTTTGCCATTGCATGCAATTGTTTTTTTCATTCAAGTTAGCAAACCACAACCAAAACCTCAATCTTCACCTTTACTAAAAACAACGTATCCTAATAACTACTAAAATATTGTAACCTTAATCCTTCAAAAACTAGGATGAAATTAAATCAAACAGGTTTGACAAACATACTTTGAAAAAGCACTTTTCATTGAATGATATGAAAAAAAATGTGGTTTTGACAGAATAAAAAAAAAAAGAAAAGAAATGTTTCACTAATATTTCACTTATTCAGTGACTCAAGCATTGAGTCTAATGACCGTATGTATTTTCACCACAACCGTCTGTTCAATCTGACTGATTTTATTTCCACAGACGGATTCCTGCTTAAATGGTCTGATATAAGAAGCAAAGTGTCTCCAATTTAAAATGTAATTAAATTTAATCTAACTGTGTCGTGGAGCAGGTGTGAATCCCTCTCTTTCCACACTGTCTGCTTCGACACAGGAATCAATCCAGCACCAAGCCACAGTCACATTTCCATAGCACCTTGCGAACCAGTTACAAGTTCTAATAATTGAATAATTCTGGCAATTATTGGACATTCAATTTCTTATTTTCTAATCAGAAAAAAACACAGAAGCTTTCTCCATATTGGTCAAACACAGATCATTTGACAAATCATCCCCCCTAGCAGGCTTAATGTCTCGTGCATATTCATAGCTTTTCCGGATTTCCAATCAAAGTGGCTGGCAGGTCTCTGGCGTGTGGCTGTGCCTCTCACTCCTCTATGAATCATTCATGCTGTTTAGCTCACAGTTGTTTGGGTGCATCTGGCTCAGGGAGGTATGGGGTTGGCCAAATGGAGAGGCCACATGGCGGCTCCAGATGTTTTGCTTTTGTATATGCACAGCTCATCAAAAACAACAAGCAGTGCCACCCTGGAGTCTCTGCCATCTGGGAGACACCAGACAACAGCTTCTTGTGCTCCCTGGTGAATAATTGGAGGGCTCTTTTGAAAAGATCCGAGTTATTTTCAGGCAACCCCCTAATGTTATATTCAGCAACTCCGAGGACAGGAGCACCTAGTCTGCTGCTGTTAAATTCTGGGCAGCAGACTGCTAATTTGAAGGCAGTTGTTCAGCTGGAGGGTCTGGATTCAAAAAGCATCCGCCCAGCTGAAGTGTCCTTGAGCAAGACAGCAAATCATTGAGAGCTTGGGAAGATGTTTTGTAACTCTTATGCGTCTGACCTGCCTGTGTAAAATAGGGTAAAGAAAATTGACTTTGCTCTTAAGGGATCAATAAAAAAAAAGAATTAACGATGCTATTCCGACAATAAATTGTCTTTTAGTTTTATTGAATTGCATCACAACACAAACATAAATCAATCAAAGTAATGACAAAAATGTTTGAGAGCTGAAGTTCACTTTTCACACAAAAGTTCTTGAATATCTGTCAGGTCACATTATTCTGAGTGCTGTGTTCTCTGCAGGCTCTTTGCGTCCAGCCCCCTGTGCACATCGCACCCATCCCCAGATCCCTGCCACTCTCAGTAAAATCATTATTTAGTCCTTTTGTAAGCAAGCAGTGTCCCAGATCACAAATTAATCTTTCATATGTTTCCAAGATCTAGCCTTCTGTAATCCCATCTGTATGAGACACAACAAAGCACAGCCAGAGAGCGCCCATGAATTATTCATTCATTTCTCATGAAAGGCTTTCGTTATGTCTGTCATGTTTCACTCTTGCAAGGAAAATCCATTGATCCTTGCCTTTTCTCTCACAACAACAAACAAACGACATCACATGGCTGTACATTTTCTCACACTCCGACAAACAGATCTGACAGAAATGCATAGGCAAAGCATTGCATGATATGTATATGTGCATAATGTGTACACACATAACAAATGCTCGCTCATACACATACTGTGTGCACACCACATTAAACACATCGCCGTGCTCTTAACTAATAGCTGCAAGTGCAACCTCAGGGAAAAGGTTTGAACTAGAACACAGCGAGGCACAGTTGCCAGTAATCATTTATCTCCAGTAGTATTATCATATAATGGGCATGTCTTCTTTCTGACAAGTTGACTTCATAATTCAGTGCAACAGAATAGAGAAAACAGCATTGTTAACAAGAAAAGGCTTTAAATCACAAGCACAGAGTACATTTCCTGTGAAATATTAATGTGGAAAGTGTGTTTGTGTACAAGGAACAAAGGGCAGAGTGTTGTACATCAATGGGCTGACAGTGCTGCAGGCTCCACAGACTGGGCTCTGCTTACTCCAGCTATGGTGCGCTGTGTATGTATAGGGGGTTGGTGCATGGGGGGAAAGAGAGAGGGTCATTTATAATATATGGGCCTGCTGGAGCGTGAGGTGTTGGGTCTGTTTAGGTTAGTGTGCATAGCTCTGTGTGGCTGGTCTTCACCTCGCTCTGAGCACTTGCCTTATTTACTTTAAAAGCTTTCCTCTGGAGTCTTGTTTGGAAACTTGGGAGGCTGGATGGATGAGACAGATCAGACCAATTGGCTAACGCCTCCATTTTTACAATGATGAGCCTATGGCCTTACAAGGTGGGGAGTAGGCACCAACTCTCACTTTGAAAGTCACACAGCCTTGTAATTCCACATTAGTGTCTTGTTACCTGCAATGTAATGAGGTTGGTCGTGTGGTTGTCTGCAGGGTGCTCCAGTAATGCTCTTGGCTCTCAAGTCGGAGGAATCTGACTGGATCCTATTAAGAACACCACAGTGGCTTTATCTCCATTCACAGCAATGAAAAGCTAAACATCAGATACATTTAAAAAACACTGCATATTATACAATTAGCATTAGTCCTAGTACACCTGCAGCTTGTTCCATTCTTGTCACTCATGGTTATTTTATAGTACACTGCAGCTCTGATAAGACAAGTTGCTTGTGCTGATTGTGTGTACTTGACTATGTAGATTATACAGCAGCTTGCAGGATAAGAGTGCTGTTGTTGGCCCAGGCTGCCTCCTCCCTGCCTGTCAGCACCAAGCGGAGATGAGCTTGTGGCCCGTTCTGTCTGCTGTTAATCCTGCCTGTTCTGCTTTGTCAAAGCTGCTGTTTGAACAATGGAGCTGTCTTCTTGTCTGCTAATTTAGGAACAAACATTTGCCTGCGTAGCAAACAAGCTCTCCCAGGAAGTGCTATTAATAGGATAATTAAGCAGACGGTAATGAGCAGGATTACTGCTAATTATGACAAGATTTGTTTTGGCATTTGCCTGAGAGGCAGCAGAGTGTTAAAGTCTGCACAGGAGTTCATCACAGCACCGAACGAGCTGGCACCTGAGTAAACAGACTGTGACTCACTGGGGGTATGGGTGTGCTGCGTGCACATGTGTGCACGTGCACGTGCGTGTTTGTGGGTGGATAGGTGGGAGGGCCGAGATAAACAGAGGGAAGATAATAGCAAAAGCAGAGCAATGCCACACCAGGCTATCACTTTGAAACAAGGTCAATCTGACCTGCCGATGCACGACTTTATGGCTGTGAGGGGCTGCCAGCTGACCATATCCTAAAGCTAATGAAGAATGCCTGTCACAAATTCCCGGTCCAAATGTCTTGTTTTGTCCGACCAACAGTCCAAAACCCAATTTTTTAAATTTTTTTGTCATCAGTGACTTAAATAATGAATCGATTATTATTATTAACTATTTGTCAATACATTTTTGTCAACTAACCGTTTAATCAACTAATCATTTCCGCCCTATTCCTTTGATTACCAAAACAATTTTCAACTGATTTCAATAGGTAGAGGGTTTTTAAAATCTTCAAAATTAAAAGTATGTGACACAAATTAATTCAGTGGTGGTTTTATAAATATTTTCTTTTACTTGTGAGAGGCTCTTTTTCCCCTTCAGAATAAAATGCCTCAATTGCAGGTGACAGGGGAAAAAAATGTGAGTGAAGAAGCAAATGCCTTATTTCAAAATACTCAAACGACAGCACGGTATTGTTTTTAAAGAGCGTTGTTAACGAGCCATTAGATTCTTAAAGAAGTGGTGTTTTGTTTGTAGAAATGCTTCGATTCATTTCATGTGTATGAATAAAGTGATGTGGTTTTGCTCCTTTCCAGCTAACAAAGAGGGCAAAAAGGCAAATCTTCAGTTTTACACAAGAAGTTTGATTATTTTTCAGCATATCAGTGTTATTAGTTGTAGTATTATTGTCATCTTCTCGCATGATAAGAGATTAAATTAGACTGTTCCTTCCTGGGAACACAGCAGTCAGAAGAATTAATCTGTGGGGTTACTTTAACTGAGATGAAACCTTAATTCACAAGATTCAATCAAAAACTGACAACAAGCCTAGTTGAGGTGAAGGGGAATCTTAATGCGATTGTAGCTAAAGCTCAGACAGTGAGCCGCCTCCATTAAAGCATGCCACACGGCCCAGCAGCTCCAGATAAGACAGCTGAGTCTGGGATTTAGAGCTTTGGCTTATCGTCATCTTCACACCACTGTCTCACCAAGAGCAGCGAACATGGCCTCCAAATCCTCTTCGACTGGGAACCAAGTCTGTCTTTGGGCTGTAGGTGCAGTCCAAGTCGGGCACAGGTACATTAATGGGTTATAACTCTCAATTAGGGCCTTGATCTCTTAAACTCTAAACACACAGCAGCGTTGGCACGCCAATAAGACTTTTCATTCTGTCGCAGAAGCTGGGATAAGATTATAGAGAGGGAGAGCTGTGTGTCGCACTGTTTCAGAAATAAAATTGCTTTTATTCCACCCAACATGTGTTCAGTGAGATTAAGGCATTATCTTACAACGTTTAATAAGAGCCCGTTTGTGGTCTTCCGGCTGAGGCAGAAAAAGTGGAGCATGCCTGCACTACTTCAAATCCAGTTTATTGAATTATAAAGAACCTTAAAGGATCAGGAATGTGACTCATACACTTAAATATTTTATGGTATTTTCACGTCAAGGCACAGGATGAAGCAAAGTATGCTGTTTTTAGAAAACTTTTTCTATCCAACTATTTCATTTTAAAACTATAAATGAACTGCACTAACAAAAAAAGAAATACATACAGAATATGACTTATTTGATGTACATTCACGCAGAAGGTGCAATATCAATTACCAAAGGATATTTGGTAGAACATGAGAAATGACCCCTTTCGTTTAAGATTCAACATTAAAGAAACATATATATATATATATATAAAATGCAGAAGATTTGCCACCACAACCTACATCCAAATCCTGCTCTCTCAAACATAAGGCCCTATTGAAAATCCCTAACCTCAATTTATGTAATCCAAAAGCCCTTGCATGAACTTCAGCTTGAGCTCTGGTTTTCAAGAGGTATTTGGAAGTTAAAGTCTCAGATCAGATTTGGACAGATTAGAATTAAGAGTTGGAAGTCTGGGAGGGGTGGATATGAGGATTTGCACTGCTCCACGAGACGGCCTTGTCAGTGATAAGTTATACTGAGCCACTGGTAAGAGGATTGCCCAGACTAATCCGAATCAAAAGACATACCATGTGAATTACATCCCGAAACAGGTTCGCTTACAGAGATTAGGAACCTGCATGTAAATCCTGTCATACTCTACTTGGCGCTGGAAGATGAGCCTGAAAGAACAAACACAAACATGTGCTTTGTACCCTGCTGCAACTGCTGGCACCAGGTCGGCTACCAAAATCGTCGGTTTCCTTGATTACAGCTTTCTTTTTCCCATTCTTTAGAAGATTAGATATCCATTGATGAGACTATCTAGGCCAGGCACACTAATTATTCACACCGCATCTAAGAAAGTGTTTATAGTGAGGTTTGAGAATAACCCTGCACTAGTGAACTGACACCCACAGACACCCACATAGCAGCCTGCCCACTCTCCCGCCCCCCTTTCTCTTCCTCGCCATTCCTCCCTCCCACCATCACTAAGCTCTAGTTCAATGAAGCATTTATTTCTCTTCCTGTTTGACATGGGTGATTCTATCAAGGCATCTGGCAGTGTGCTGTAATACAGGGCTTTCTGTTGAGATGTCAAAGAATGTTACTCTCTGCCGTAGTGAAAGAAAAAAAATAGCTTACATTTTTCTCTTCCCCTCCCTCCCCTCTCTCTCCAGAAGTACTGAACAAACAAGACTTGTATCCCTGGCCCAGAAATGCTTCAAAGAGCACATGTCTGTTGGGACTGGCTGTGAAATGTAGAGCAGTGCTGGCTGCTTAGCTTTGCATTTCAGCCAGAGCAAGCTCATAAGAGCACTGCAGAAATCTGGGCAGATCTGGATACCAGGGAGAGTGGCGTATGAGGCAAAGCCTTTTTCACTGCAACATCAACAGAAGACAAAAACGTGTTACTGCAATAAAATAAAAATAAAAACTGCAGTTTCATAACTTATCCACTACTGACATATTTCATACTGTCTGAACTGCATGCTCAGTGCTGTGGGTAATAAGACACAGTGATCCCAGAAGAGTTACACAGGGCCATAGGTACACGTTACTGATAAAAAACGATGAATAATATCACAGCTTAAAGATGGAATGAATCTGTTGGGCCCTCATGTGTACAAGGGAGATATACTATGGTAATTACCCTACACATCAAGCCTTGTGAAAAATGCAGCAAAGCAAAGCTATTTTGTTGTAGATTGAATGGATGTAAATGCTTTAGGGCACAGTGTAAATGGAGAGCACTGAGACGAAAGAAGTAGGAGCCGGCATAAGAAAAACCATCAAGCGGTGGTGCAAAACTCTCTGCAGCGCTATGAAGCATGCCGAATAGAGGTCTCTCGCTGCAGTATAATGGCTCATAAAGCCGCAAATGGTATTTCCACTTCATTCAGTCTCAGGGCCAGGTTCCAAGCAGCTCCTCAACGATGGAATTGAACCCATTAGCAATCGATTAAAGAACCAGCAGGCAGTCACCACTGTGCCTGCGGGGACGACGAGGTCTGGCGGGGGTGGGGGCACCGTCGGCCAGCCGAGGCTCCTGGGGATTGAGGTTCAAATCTTTGTTTATGCAGAAATAGTGGCTAGCACTTTAACCTCAGATCCCACCCCCGCGGAGCAGATTAAGACAGTCAGATTGTGAGCGGGTAGTGCTCTGAGATGCAGAGCACGGCCGCTTTTGATTGGCACATAACAAAACCGATGCACAAGGAACAACACCTCCCTGAGATAAAACAGCACCCGCAGGACACCTGTGACTCCTCAGGAGATGGCAGGTAACCATGTTTTTATGAGCATATTCATAAGTCCTATCGAATGCTTGAGCTGTGGATGTTTACCCAGACCATGAGATATGAATGATGAACAATCTGACCTTTGGAAACAGATCAGAATTTCAATCAAGTGACCATAAACTAATCCATAAAACTATATGTAAATGGAGAGTAATTGCCTCAGGCTTAAAACATCTTAAAATGTTCTCGCTTGTTTTTTTACTAGTCCTTTTGGAACATACAAGTAGTAAGACAGTGTGTATAAATCAGTATTTATTATACTCTCCTTCATCTACTATATACACACACACTATATATGCTCCATACATAACAGCATGTCAGCTTTTGTTCTTGGGGCCGACCTTTGCCTGCATGGGCCTCATAACTGACATTTTCAATTACACTGCAAACAACTTATCAATATGCATGGATTTCCCAGCCAATATCAGAGCAAACAGAGTCGTTTGGAGAGCCGAGTCTGTCAGGGGAGAGAAATAGGGCAGACATGTCAAGGTCAGGATTTTGTTAATGAGGGACGGGCCGCTGAATAATTGAATGGGCTGAGCAGTATCGACTGTTGAAGCAGAAGCGTTTAAAGCGTTGCCGATCGTTAAGGAAAATCCTCCCAGCACTTTATGTTCCATGGCAGTAATTTATGCACGGGCATCCAAGCGGGTGCCCTATGGTTCACAGCACTGAATGCACAAAGCAATGAGTGGATTAGCCAAGCACACTCTAGAAACAGCAGCCAAGCGTGCGAGTCATTCCTGTGGATGAAGTAATGGCTCTGGCAGTGCAATTATTCAGCGGTGCATTTTAAATACACAGACAAATGGCAACGAGAAAAAGCAATGGAATATTTGCTCTGTGCGCCTAGCAGTAACATGGGAAAAAATAGCTAATCGTGAACAGAATGTCAAGGCTGAAAGTGATCAATCGGCAAATGATGTATCACACCAAGCGCGCTCCAACGCAGAGCAGCTGCAGCAGTGACAGAGGCGGATCCAGAGTAAGGGAAACATAACGTGATTTTTATGCTGTGTGTTCTCTGTAAACAAGTTCCTCGAGGAAAAACATTATGTGATGAACGACTAAACTGATGACATCGGCTGGTACCGCCGGATTCGCTGGCAGACGCAACTGTGATATTTGGCAACAGAAAACAAATTTTGATAAATTGTGGGATCAGAGCAGCAGATGTAAATGCATGTAAACAAGCTAAGTAATACTACTTTAGCCAAAGGCCCCCTTTGTTTTGAGCGCAATCTCAGCCATTTTTAATCTGCACCAAGAACTGCTCAAGCTGTTGTTGTTGCAGCAACAACACTCGAGCGGTTCTCAGGCCTTTAAGTCTCCACCCCTCTCTCCTCTCTGTAGGTTGGGAGCTTTGGGGGGGCTTCTAATCCCTCTATGTAATTACTGCTCCCTGCAATGGCCAGACCATCTCTGTGTAAATCAGATTAGCTGACCTAAATCGCTCTCGTTTCTCTCTACCCCATCAAACAATTCCTTATCTACACCCAGAGAGCTAAACAACACACAGACACCACTCCTCCAACCTCCCGCCCCAAAAGACATGGCCTGTTTATTTGATCAGCGCAGGAAAGCAAACAGTTTCTCCACAATACACAAACAGGCTGGGCTGGGCCGGCCCTGCTGGGTGGCCAGAGAGCACGGGTAGGGCTGGAGCCGCTGGCGGGGCTGAAGACATGCAGATAACCACCTCCATCACGTCCACAACTTCCATACCGGGTCATTAAAAGCAAAGGAAGCGAGGCAGACACATAACATGGGCTCAGTGCGTGGTAAATAAAGGTCACCGAACGTGATAGAGATGTATTACTCCTCTCTGTGCTGCCTCCTCGCCTCCTTCCCATCCAATTTATTCCTCAGGTCATACATTTACAACTTTGAGAGAGGGGGAGGAGGATGGGGGAGGAGGGAGGAGGGGGGTATAGTTAGGAAATGCTGCTCTTCAGTGGGAATAGAGACAGGCTAAAGTAAAGAGGGGGAACAAATGAGGTCTGTGATCCTGCCTGTCCCCTCCTCTCTCCCCCGTCCTCCCTCCCTCCTGAGCCCCAATCAGGCTGAACCACTGCTCTCAGCGCGACAGCCAGGCCTTTGTTGCTGTCTGAATGGAGGTTAAATATCCCTCGAAATCAGAGCTCTTTGGCTTTCTGGACGCATAGTCAGAGACCCAGCGCCTTTCACATGCTAATGTCCGTGTTTTTTATTTCCTTTGTAACCATGGTTAGACAGCGGTATCATGCTAAAGGGCGATGAATAAAGCGGGTGAATTTGTTTTTTTCTCAGCTTTTTTTCCTTTCTCTCTCTCCTCTTTTCTCCCAACCACCCCCTTTCCCTCTCTCCCCCTCTTTTATCACCATCTCTTCGAGCCAGCCCACATTCCATCCCCCTCCTGCAGGGGTTTAAAAAAGCACAGATGGTCTCTTCTGACCTGCTATTCATCATTGTGTCAAAAGCTTTGTCAGAATAATGCTCCACAACAACAAGCTGAAGGATTTTATTTGTTTCTATTGATGAGGCCCGTTAATTTCACAGACATCTCATTAGGCTTAAACCACCAATTAATTTCTTTTGTTCTCATTAAATGGCTAATTCTAAACATGAACCGCACTGACAATGAGTGCTGCTCAGAGCCAAAGCCAGACAGCGCTGCTCCCGCCACGGAGCTACTGGAGCATGAAGCAGGCAGGTAGAGGGAGAAAATTGAAGCGCAGGAGGGAGCGCGAGATGGGGAGGGGAGGGGGCAGGAGAACGAGAAAGAAAGTGGTGGCAAGAGCAGGAACGAGCGAGGGAGCAAAAGAGAGCCCTGACAAAAGCCTCTGTTAATTTGGAGACGCCCTTAACACTAAGCATGGATGGCAACTCATTAACTGCCGATTTTTTTTTCTCCCTTTCCTGTCGGGGGATCAAGTGGCCCTCAGGAGTAAAGGTTGCAATCATCTGTTGGTGGCGGCAGCGGGCACTCGGCTCTGAATAAAAACGAAAAGTAAAATTATAGCAGAATAAATCAAAATACAAATGGGAACAAAAGAAAAAAGAAAAAGCACAGACTGGGAACCACGGTAGTAATTCTTCTATTGGAAGTGTGCTCACAAAAGCTATCTTGTGCCTGCACTCCATTACAGCAGTGCAAGCTGTCATTACGGCCAAGGATATATGGAAGCCTCATAATATCCAGAGATTGGTAGTTTGTTAGACAGCACTGTACAATTTGCTGCAGCCTTGAAGGATCCTTGAGCCTCTCTTGACAATTTACCGAGGGAATTGCCGGAGCGTTGCCTTTTGTCTGCTGGAGACACAGGGGCAATTATCCAGCCTCCTGTAATGTTTCCCTGACTTTAATCTCCTGGCTGAGAGCGTAAAGCAGAATGGGTAAGGTTTCAGACTGCCTCTGGGTTCTATTAACACACAACTGCTGTTTCTGTTCAGGCCAGGCAGCCAAGAGAGGACGGCAATCTGACAGACAGGCCTCCCCTGGGCTTTTAGGGAGAAAACATGATTATGTCATAATATATTTTCGAAAAAGAGATCCATTTGAAAGATTGCCCCTCTGTCTTTTCAATCTAACATGGCTCTGCTTTTGTCAGGCACAGTGGGAGCACTGGGAATGACAAATGCTTCAATGAACCAAACAGGAATAGAAATAAAGTGTTTACCAGGAAAAAAAAAAAAAAGAATCACCAGAGACCAGAAGCAAGGGCAAGAAATCCAGTTTCACTAACAATTTCATCAAATGAATCTCAGTCTGGTTTCAAAATGTTCCTGGGTTTACCTAAAAGTAAGTAAGTACTCTGCAGTTCTTATAAACTAATGCCTATAGTTTTAAATACTGTCACCATAAATAAGAGGGAAAAGCACATTTCGGTATCAGCCTATATAGTTGCAATATTAAGTCCATTAGTTGATTAATAGGTCGACACAAAATGTATTTCTTGATAACAGATTAATAATTTGTCATTTTCAAGGAAACATGGCAAACATTCTCTAGTCCCAGGTCTTCAAATGCAGAGTAAACTGATTTCCTTGGGTTTTATACTGTTGGTTGAATAAAACAAAACATCTGAATGGATCCCCTTGGGCTGTGGGAAATTATAAGCGGGCATTTATCGCAATTTTCAAACAATATAACCATTAATTCTGAAAATAATTGGCAGATTATTCAAGAATGAAAATAAGTTAGTTGCAGCCCTAAAAAATATTACTGACCACAGGTGTTTGTATAATGGTAGTCCACATTGATACTTGTTTCATTCCTGAGGCCCAGTAGGTGTGTCTGTCCACTCCACTAAATGATAGCAAACATTGTCACATTGTGGCTGAGAATAACACTTGAGCTTCACAACAGAGTATTTGGAAAGGGCCTAGCTCTTCAGCACAGAGATCATGCAACCACTTCACTACTTTTATGTGCAAGAGCTTTCCAAAACACCAAGATACAACGGGTGGGCAATCTTATGATCAAAGTATATGCCTATTAGAGTGTAGGCTGCTCTCTGCACCTCTCCAGTGATGATTTTAGTGCACTACAGCAATACTGAAATGAGAGCGTTCGCTGAGAGGAAAGCAAAAGGTCCAGTGTTTCCTAATGGAGTATGAGATGCGCCATATGAGACAGTTACATTGCTCAGATAATGAGTAAAAACATGACCTTTCTCCCACACTAGTCAATCTCCTGTGCTGTTAGAAAAGGACATGGCGGAAATTTTAACTCAGAAATTTCTGTGAATTTATAATTATGATGTGTGTCCTAAAAAAGACGTATACTAACTAACTAACTATAGATTGAAAAGATTCAATGGCTTCTAGAGTACAGGGATAACCTTCATCAGTAAGCTGGATGTGACCTTGCAATCAACACTTTTAGCTAGGGTAGTCACATTTTATCCAACAGAAGAAAAAAAGAATGTATGTGTGGATTCATGACTATTTACTATTTTACACGAGGAAATCAGATGGTAAAAAAAACAGGAATGCCAATATTGTGGTGGATGGTCTGTATCTCTGTCCATCTGCAACATAAACATTCAGAGGTTTCACTGATGCCTTTTTTAAAACTTTAAAAAAATAATTAGTTTGAGAGTCTCTGGTTGAACTGCAGCACAATACACAACTATATATATATTTTCTTTAGTTTCTATTTGGTAGAAACATCAGGAGAGCAGCGTGTTTGCAGTAAAATGCAGGTGACAGTATACTTTTGCAGCAGAAAAACAAATATGATGTATGCCCTTATGTGTAAAGTCAAAATCTGTATAAATCAGTCACTTTTTCAACACAAAAAGGAACTGTTAATACACATCTGAACTGTCTGAGGACCTCTGATGTATTTAGCTATTGGTAAAGATAGACCATTACTGGGCTATTTAACACTTGATGCGATGAGCCACTTGCTTTTTGAAAGAAACCTGCCAACATCTACCATGTGATGATGGTAATGTTCTGAGGAGTGACACAAGGGATCCAATGAAGCATCAATCTGGACAACTATCTCCCAACAATCAGTCATGAGGCCTTCAGAGCCCTCTTCTTCCAGTCAAACTAAGCTGAGTTAGCTAACCGAGTTACCTTGATTTAATTGTTGATTTCACACGAGTCTGGATATTTTCAGTTCTTTAAAGTTGGTTTAAAATGTATCTGGAGCTGTTGCCACATTAACTGTTATCAAACACTCACCGACTGAAGGTTTCAAAGGTGGCTGTTTGTTGGCTTTCCTTTGGAGCACCTGTGGTTAGCTTGAGCTCTTGTCGGTTGCAATGGAGCCCAATGGTGACAACTCTTCACGGCGGTAACCCCCCCCCATCAAAACATCCATAGAAATGCATCATATCACCCCTCCAGCAACATCCACTTATCTGCTAGTCATCTGTATGATCTCTATGTTGCTAACGGTGATCGTTTAGCCAGAATATATGCGTTAAATTCACCACTTTAGGTCAACTTCATTCATACTCCACAGGGTGAGATAGCGTTAGCTAACGGTTAGCATGACACTGCTAATCGATAGCTAGAACATTTGCTCTGTTTACAACGTATGACAGGTAAATAACATTAATGTGCAGTATTTTTCAATCTCAGCTGCCAGCCATAGCTTGCAAGCTGAAATGTTAAATATAAACTCAAAAATTTGTTTAAAGCAAGCAAAAGTTGTCATACCAGCAGGAAGAGTTAACAGGTGCACCAATTGCAACAGGATGGGACAAATTTTATTGTAATGTGGAGTAGTGCAACCTTTCATGATGCTGTGTGTAGCTGCACATTTGCTAAAGTGTGCCAACATTAAATAGAAAACACTGACAGTTGTAACTTTTTCATTAATTAATGCATACAGTTAGAACCACCACAGTATCAAAAATACGTCAGGTATGTCCTGCATTACTTATCACTGCAGTGCTGTAATTTCACTGAATGTATAGATAAGACATGGCTATCACACCTTTTTCAACAATCCCTGAGAGAACAACAGACAGAAGGCCTCATGCAGTTTCGAAAGTGTGCAGTAAGTAATATTTTGGTCCTAGACATATTTTTATAATGTAGTGTTGAATCACCTCAAACAACAGTTATTGACATAAACTGAGATAAATCCATATTAAATATTTCAAAAAATACCCCTCTTTTAATTTGGAGTATGTGATCAAACTGTTAATCAAATTATTATTTAAAAAAACAGAATGTAAAAAGAGATATCTTACAAGTAAACACAGGCAGCAGAAGGGGCCACAGGGAAACCCAGCTCCCACCACTTTAGCTCAATACCACTATTTCCTCTGTAATTAGTCATGTTGCTTATACACCTCCAGCTGGGCTTTAATCAAAGAATGTGTGTGGAAATATAATTAGCATGTTAGCATAATGCACACCACTACACTACTTGTAGTGGTCTTGATCTCAACATCAAAGCGCATGTTGGTTCCTTCTCAGGGCATTAGTATCATACAAATCTAATTACTCTGGGTATTGAGTTACTGGATTTTAGTGGGTACTTGGAACAAATACAAGGAATGTCCCGATAGTACTCCGGCCTTCCAGGAAACACGGCTTTTACAAAAAGGGCAGGCATGAGAAGATGGTGGAACAAACATACTGATAGTGTGTGGTTGTCTGCTCCTCAGGACACATCAGGAGGAATTTAGTTTCTCCAGCTTCACGGCCCTCCAGCTGCGGTGACACAAACCTGCCCAGCGCAAGCAGTCCCTTGACCTCAATATCTAAAATAGCATCCAGTCCATTACTGTGCCCGTGTCCTCTGACTAAGCCCTGAGACTCCGCAGGGTGAAGTGCAACATCAAGTTCTCATGTAGAAAGTCCTGTGAACATCAGTAGTCTGAACACAGCAGCAACGGCAACAGCGGCAGCGGCAGTAGCAATCCAGCCTAATCCAAATGAATCCGGGTCTCCCAGGTTTGTTCAACCTGGTTGGAGGGTGATGACTGCTCTGCTCTGGTGGGGTGCTTATCAGCTGTCAGTGGTCGGTGGCTGTACATGCCTCTTGTTATCAGGGCTCAGCCTGCTCAGGGATTGGAGGGCCCATGGAAAGTAAACATAGAACCTGTCCTTTGCTTATCTATCCCAGGAGAGTGTGTGTGTATTATGGGTGTGTGCATGTGTGTCTGAGAGAGAGAGAGAGAGAGAGAGAGAGAAGCTTGTTTCCATGGCAACCTCCTCCTTTAACCCCCCACCCCTCCCCTCTAGAGGAGAACCCTGGTGGTCTTTGTGTAATGCGATTCCACTAGAATGCACTGTGGATTAGAGCTGCACTGCCTTCGGGCCCTAAGCAGGGCAACAGTGAAGACATTATTACCCAGATCAAATGCTGTAATCACTAGGCACTGGGGGCTTTCACATCCATTGCAGATAAAACCTAGGACTGGCAATACTCAGGTGATTAGGGGATTATTATTCTGCATTTCAGCACAGTGCCAGTCCCTCGCTGTTGGGAAAAAAAACGAAAAACCCTGATTCTCTGTGTGATGGATGGGGGAGGGCAGAAAACAGAATGCCAGCCAAAATAACCAGCCAGAATGCTGGTGGACTGTGATCAATGCCTGGCAACTAAAACTAAAGAAAAAACAAAAAACATTCACACCGTGGTTTGCATGTGCAAGCCTGCATATTGGCGTTACAGACCCTCCCCCCCCTGATTTTTTTGTTGGGTCTTTGAGTCTTGGCTCTAACAATCCAAGCAGAAGTAGAGAATTGTACTATGTTCTTATGTTTACAGCTGCTGTTAAACACTTGGGCCACTCTAGTTTCTTATTCTGCACTGTAGTCCTCCTCTAAATAGAACAAGGCAGCATGGGCTTTTGCATGAGAACCTGCTGAAAGCCCTCATTGAGAGGTAGATCAGCAGAAGGCGAGACAATGACCCCCTCAGTGTCCAGCAATAGGCACTCAGAGGTACAAGCTTTCATCTGCAGATATTCCACTGTTTGATTAAGTGAGGAAGAAATTTCTACTTGAGCATGGAGCTTAAGCTACAAATGCACACAGGAAGTACATACTTCAGCGATGTGGGAAAAGAAAGACTATAGCTTTTAACAAATGAGCCCGTGAGAGCGGAGCATGGCGGCTGGCTCCATGCTGAAAGCATCCGGCCCTGCTTTTATAATCTAACAACAACATCTCTGAAGAGGCAGCCATATGAAGGGCTTACAGCTTCACGCACAGAGTCCTAGAAGAGCCTTGCTCTGGAGTGGAAGGACTGGGCCATTCACCTCATCCTGCCCAAAAGTACTCAACTACCAAAAGACCACTCAAGAGAACTCAAGAGCAGTGTTTGCGTCATATTTCTGAAGTGGCACTGCATAAAAATTCGGCGTTATTGTATCATTCTGAGACGGTTGTGTGGTTTCAGTGCTGCCACCACACATGGACACAATCCTAAAAAAGTTGTAGCTGGCAGTAACCACAGTTAGTTATAGTACACTGTGACTTTGAAAGCTGCACCAAGTTTATCCCTCAAATATTAATGCGAGCTCAGTAGTTTTCTGAGTTAAAACCATTGCCAGAGGTCCCTAGCAGCCTCCCTAACAGCACCCAGAATGTCTTCCTCTCATGTCTGCGTTTCTCTTGAGACATGTTGTCAACTCCTATCTGGATGCATTTATAGCCATTTACTGTCAAGGAGAGGCTGTGGGTAAGTCTGTATGTACTGCAGAGGCAGACTAGAGCCAGAGAGAGCCCTCACTATCAGCACACAGGCAGTGAACACTTTGAGGACACATTTCTGGTTTTCAGACAAAAACAGTGGAGACAAGAAACATTCAGCATGTCAAGACATGCAGTGTGGTTTGTGCATTTACGTGTGCTATCAACAACAGTCGCTGGTTTAGCTGGTTTATACTCCCTGTCCCACGGCTGGCTGCAGCACAAAAGCAAATATTAATGTGCGTCTTTAAATCTAAAACAGCCTTACTTCAAACGAATAGTTTGACATTTTGGGTATTAAGCTCATACGTTTTCTTGCTGAAAGTTAGATGAGAAGATTGACACTACTTCCATGGAACATCTACAGTAATTATGAAGCTACAGCTATCAGCAAGTTAGCTTAGCTTAGCATAAAGAGTGGAAATGGGCCTGGCGCTGTCCAAACGTAACAGAGTCTGCCTACGAACACCTTTAATTTATTTACCAAAATATACAGTGTTTCTTAAATCCAAAAAACTGAAGTGAAAAGACAGCATGCTGTCGTTTTATGCTAGGCTATATGCTGGACTATATCCTGGCCAGGAGCAGTTACTTCCTGGGAACTTGTCATCACTGTGAAGTTGCCAGGCAACCAGTGGAGATTCCACAAAATCGCTAAACATTAGAGTTGCTGACTTTCTTACTTTCGGACAGAGTGAGGCTAGCTGTTTCATCTGGTTTTCATTCTAGGCTAAGTTAACTGGCTGCAGCTTTATATTTACTGTACATGAGCCATGGGATCAATGTCAATCCTCTCAGCTAACTCTCGGCAAGAAAGCGAATAAGCGCATTTAGCAAAATGTCAAACTATTCCTTTAAAACGTGCAAAAGTAGCAAGGCACCAGCACTATAGAAATTCAGTCAAGATGATTTTTATATAAAAACAGTTTATTGATTTATCAACAACTGCCAACTGTACAATCCTTAGGGATGATGAAACTTGTATGCTACACAGTCTAACTTGTGTTTATGCAGACCATTCCTGTCAATGAGAAGATTGTAGTCAAATATTATGAAAAATATTATGAAAACAAACAGAGCATACCCAAAATGTCAGAATTGGTAATGGCCTTGTCCACCACCTTTATGAGTAACCATGTAAGTCTTGCATATCAGTCACAGAGAGTCAAACGAGAGAGGCAATAATTAACTCTTCGACTGATGACTAAACTTTGCTGAGTGGCGAAATGAAGATTCATACAATAGTTGAGTCAACAGAATGAACTCTAGTCACAGCTGCTTCTCCATGAAACCCGTCAGTCCTCCAGTTGATAGTTATCCATTTTAATGTCATTGAGAGCAGCCAGTGTTCAGCAATAGGTCTTCATTTCAAAGTCGAATTTCTGTTGACCAGGGCTAAAGGGTAGAAGTAACTGGAAACCATGATTTTCTCCTTTTCCCAGTCTGAAAAAAAGGGCCTTTCCGGAACTCTCCACTGCTAAAATCCACGGGACAAACGTCTGTGTTCTGTGTTACAGCAAACAGCGAAGGAAAAATGCCGTTGTCAGGGAGAAAAAAAAATCCAAATTAGATTTCCGAAAAGGTCATTCTGGACAACGAAAATGAAAAAAAAGCAGAGGAGGGAAAAAACTGAAATAGAATATCCTCTTACAAAGTCCTAATCTAATTTCCATCCCCAGAGGGGACAGAAAATCACGGAGAGAACAAGAAAGAACCATCACAAGCGTAACTGGACACCAAAATATAAATCTATAAAAGGCCTTTTATTACTCCATTATGTACACTTTTCACAGGACCTCCAAGGAGAAGCTCCAGAACGAAGCACCGCTTCTACTTGTGTCATGGAACTTTATCTCCACATTAAAAAGGACGAATAAAAAAGAAATATCCAACAAACAGAAAAACAGCAAGACATTATTTTCTTCTTAGTGCCTTAGGGAACTGCACTTGCTGTACAAGTGTTAGTTGTATGAGTGAGGAAGGGCAGAGCCGAAGGTCACAGCATCCAGGGCCACAACAGCACCAACATCCATTTCAGTCTGGCACTGCCAAACGTCCTCCCCAATCACCCTGGGGCTGCAGGCAACATCCATGCTGTCTGTGTGAGGGAAGGTAGATGGAGGAAGAGTCTACTGTTCCTGAGCACGAGCATGCTCCAATCCAAAGCAGTCTGTTCTAGTAGATCACTTCATATACAGTGGCCTTCTTGTCACCAGAGCCGGTCACGATATACTTGTCGTCGGTCGAGATGTCACAGCTCAGGACAGACGAGGACTCCTTTGACTGAAAAAGATAAAAACATTTTAGTCTTGGAGGCAGTTAACATTCTAAACTACATTTGAAATTAGGTGGAGAAGATTAGCTGACAACAGGGCAAGATTAGATTGCAATGACATCAAGTTCTGGCCTGATGCCCCTCAAAAAGACTTCTTTTTCAGGTCAATAATTCAGGTTCAGTTTTCACTGATAGGAGAGTCCTGTCAGACAGCGGTCGCTGTGCCCTTCCTCTTAGAGACAACTGTGCATACTTTTGGACTGGCTGCAGACAGAGAGTATTGATCTGCATACCTGGAATATGCTGGCGCCATAAGGAGTCCTCCAAGCATTCAACAGATTGTCCTTCCCAGTGCTTACGAACCATTTACCTGCAAAAGGAAACAACACTGCAATCAGGCCTCCTTGGACTTAAAAGTGGTGGGAAAATACCTACAAAGGAAGAGTTATCAGGTCTGTAACCTTGAAAACACAACTGGCATTTAAACTGTAAAAAGGGCAATGTAGTTTTATCACTAAACAAAACAGGACAGGCTAAGGCCCCTTAGCAGTTAAGTAAAGTCAGCATCTATCCATTGTATGTGTGTGTGCTCATACCACAGTAGGCGAACTTGAGGGAGAGGACACAGCTCTCGTGCAGGTGGAGCTGATACTTGTCAGGCTTTGAGTGGTGGAGCACCTCCACATTGCTGCTCTCCATACCCACAGCAAGCCATTCTCCAGTCGGACAGTAGCCCAAGGAGAAGATCTGGAAACGGGACAGACCGGAAATTACTGACAGTTCTGGGGCTTAAAGGAAACTGCTCTCCACAGTGAGTCTGTGGATCTGTGTGGATGTTATCCATCTCGATATTATTGGGTTGTAACCTGTGAAGTGAAGTCATGCTGCTGCAGCTGTCGACCCTCCCTCAGATCCCAGGAGCGAACCGTGTTGTCAAGACCGCCTGTCCACAGCTTAGTGCCATCGTGGGATATATCGATGCAGCTAGCACCGTCCGTGTGACCCTGGAACTGCCTACAATCGTAGTAAGAAGGCATACGAACGTTTATTGACATCTCCTTTTAAAATGGTTCACACATAAGCAACCCTGTTGGGGGCCAAAGCCCACACAATGTGAATAAGTGTTTTCTTCCAACCTAACGAGAGTCTGGTTGTGCAGGTCCCAAACGGCAATGTTTCCATCACTGCAGCAGGAGAAGCAGACTTTGGCATCGGGGCTGATGGCCAAGGCATAACATGCCGGGGCTGAGGAGGTGAGCTCAGCCTTGATGCGGGGTGTCTGAGAGGCCAGATCCCAGATGGTCAATGTGCTGGCCTCGCCTCCAACAATCAATGTGCGGCCATCAGGCAGCAGCTTACAGGAGCGGATGTAGTTATCCCTGTTCTGTTGCACAGAGGACAAAGCAAATCAATACATGTTCAGGGCAGTGGAGGGAGA